>VYZX01033131.1:0-78277 GCA_013401335.1 Brachypteracias leptosomus | reverse complement strand
TGCAGTGTGGGGCTGGCGGCTCCTGGGGCTGAGGGAGGGTGGGTGGGAGATACTCTGTCTTCATTCCCCAGACACTGGGGTGAGATGTTGTAACATAACACACTCATTTGGACCCAAGTGGGGAACCAAACCGACTGACAGCGATGTACAACTTCAGTGGGGTTTTTTTTTGTCAAAAGGAAAGAAAAATAAAACCTTGTTGTAAAGAGCTGCTGTGGACTCTATCTTGTTGGCAACACCCTTGCACTGGCAGGGCCTCCAGGTGAGATGCTGGACCTCTTCAAAATGTCCTCATGGTAGGGACAGGCCTATGCTGTCCTATCTGTTGGACAGGCAGTCCCATTGTGGAGGACAGGACAGGGTGTTCCCCAGAATGGACACGGGGGCCACCCTGTGGTTCCCAGGCAGGGTGAGGGGCTGTGAAGGAGAGAGGCAAGGAGCATGTTTAGGAAGGGTTGTCATCCCAGGGTAGCTATGGCTGGTGCCTAGTTGCTTCCAGGCATGCTGACTGGATGGATCTGGGGGCACTGAGGGGACCAGGAGCCTGAGGAGCTGGTAACAGCAGCACCACAACAAACTGGCTGGGGGAAGCCTAGAGCATCGCAGTGATATTATATCACTGGAGAATTACAAGGGAGCACCAGCCCGTAAACCGAGGGCTTGAAAAACCTGCTGGGACCTGGGGCTTTGAGGGATTTAAACAGCTTGGGCAACCCTACATGCCTGTGCCTGGGAGATGTCAAGTGGATTCAGATCCTGTTGCCTGGTCTGAAGCTCATGGGTGAGTTGTCAAGCAAAGATGCTGAAGTCAGGTCTTATATTTCTTTTTTGCAGAGCTGTTTAAAGCACACAAAATTCTCAGTCAGGCAGAGGCGAGTCAGCAGCTTGTGGCAGTCTGCAGGCCGAGCACGGGTGACAGTGATATTTTATGACTTTTCAACAGAACTTTTCTTTTTCTTTCCCAGTAATGGGGAGGTGCTGCGCCAAGAAGAGCTCATGGAAGGATGAAAGCAATTGCTCTGCTCCTCTGCACCACTTTGAGCCAAGCTTACACTGTGTGTCTCCCACACACTGCTGTCCCTCTCTGCATGGTGCCACCAAGGGCCAAGCCCAGACATTGTGACCTATAGGAACTGGCTTTATGTTGCCCTTTGCTTTGTGCATTGTTCCCTTTATTTCACAAATGCTACCAGGTTTGGTTTTCAATTCTTTAGCTCATGAAGTGCTAAAAAGCATGTTTTCAGCAGGAAATGTACAGTTTGATATGGACATTGCCCAGGAGGTAGCCCAGCTTTGAGGGCACTTGCCTGGACCATGGATGTAGTGACAGCCAGGAGCTGGAGGCGAAGCCCGGCATTTTTCAAGCTGGGAAGCACAGTCTCCTTTTACAGCCAAAAAAGTGATCTATGGGGAAGGCTCTGCAGGATGGTGATGCCGCCTTCATCATTGTAGGCTCTGCACTAGCACTGGAAGAAGTTTAAGGAGAGAACCTCCACCTGTGTGAGCCAGAAGTCCTGCATTAACATTTTTGGAAGTGAATGTCTTAAGGATGAACTGCCCCAAGGGCTTTGAAAGTGGCACTCAGTGTGCAGGTCTCTGGTGGACACATCCCATGGAGTCCTGCCTAGAAGGCTGCTGCCAGGATGAGTGATGGATGTACCTAGCTGATGTGCCAGGATGTGCTTAACCTCCTCTTCTGCCTTTCCCCAAATCCCCTAACATATCTGGGCCCATGAAAAAGACACCCAGAGTTACGCAGGGAAGGCAGAGCTTCACCTGAGCAAGGGAAACAAGTGCTGCAAAACAGGGAGCCTTCGATGTCGGAGAGCCAGCGCTCTGCCTGACAGGCACAGAGGCTAAAAAAAGCCCCTTGACAAATGGAACAGAAAGGTTAAAATTATCTGTACATCATCTGAATAACAATGGCAATGCAGATTGTACCTGCTTATAATAGCTCCAGGAGACAGGGGATAAATCGGGAACAAAAGTACCCCAGAAGCAGATGCTGCTGGTGTGCGGCTGGCAGAAGAGATGGGGGTGCTCCTCCTTGCCAGGGCTTGGGAGACAGGACCACCAGAAGCACCAGGACCTAGCCTCTATGTGCTCTCCTCACCTTGCCCATGAGTGGCCCAGGACCCTTCCAGCCCTTGGTCAGTCCTGGTGGATCCTGGGACATGGGAGCAGTCCCTGCCCACAATATCGGCATCACAGTGAGAGTTTTGCACAGCTTGTCTTGCATCCAGGTACCTGGGGAACATGAGCAGTCCTTTTTCTGGTACTGTGACAAATCATCACCCTGTAACCTGGCTCCTCTTCCTGGGAAAGGACCTTTCCTGGGAAGAAGCCTCACCTTACTAGATTTTTTTTCTCTCTGTCTCTGCCCTGCTTTCCTCCAACTGCCCCCTGCAAAGCCAAAGGAAGGCACATGGCACTAGGTGCCTCTGTAACTCTGTTGGGCACTGGCTTTTCCCTAAAGGCTTCCCAGATTAGTTTTAAGGCAGGATGCCAGCAATTGTGCAACCCTTTGGAGTTGTGAGAGAAGCCTGGCTCCAGTCCTTGGACTCTCAAACACCCCCTCAGTCAGATACCTGGTGATGACCACACTCATTCCTCCAGCAAAACAAGGGAACTTTGGATGGGAGGATGCTGGAGTGGAACCCAAGCCCCTGGGAGGAGGAAGGGACAAGAAAGGGGACCTGGGAACTTTGAAAGAATGAAATCTTTTGTTTTCCTTTTTCCAGTCCCAGAGAGGTGTTTAAAATCCATATGTAGAAGGCTGAGCGGGCAGGGACAGAGCTGATGGCTCAGAGGGGAGACACTGGGGGCGGCTCTCACCTCCCCTTCCCTTTCATTTCTCCAGTGGTACTTAGAAGCACATTCTCCCAGTGCCAAGGACGTGTGTGGGCTCTGAAGTGGGGCTGCTGCTTACTCATGCTGGGAGCCACATGGCGTTGCTGGCTCACAGACTGGTAGCACTGACACTTCCCTGCGTGAGCATTCTCCCTCCACGGATGAGCATCCTCCCCACAAGCAAGCACATGCAATTCCTGCTCCTTTCCAGCACCAGCGTGGCTCCCCAGGGAAGTGGGATGTGCTTATCAGGGTTTTCCTTCCCAAAGGGCTTGAAAAGCCCGGCCTGATTCTGTACCTCTATTTTTTATTCTTCTCATTTTTTTATGTCTCTTGACAAGAATCTTCGTTGCTCGGTGATGCAGTGCTTCACATCTCCACTAGTTGTGTTTGCTAGACCCCACATGAGCAGGTGAAATACCATGACCTGCCCTGAAAACTGGACCCTACCAGGGCATGGAAGAGTGAATTGACAAATACTGTCTCCCAGAAGATTTTTGGGAGCTGCTTTGTGTCACATTTGGCTTTACACACAGCAAGGAGCAAGGAAATGGGCAGGCCTGATCTCACCCCTGCCTCTTCCATGGGCTTGTCTTGTCTCAGTACCCACCACCCCATCTCCTGGTTAAATGCCACAGAGCAGGAAAGAGCCCTCTGTTCATTTGTCTTTGCTCTGTGTAGATAATATAAAACCAACCTCAAACCAACACAATTCTACCTTCTAAATGAATGCAAAAGGCATAAATAGCTCTCTTTGCCCAGCTGGTATCTTCCTCTCACCAAAGTGGGGTTCTCCAGGTGCCCCTGGGTGCTGGGAGGGCTGGGTGAGGAGTGGAAGCCCAGCGGCAGCCATCTTCAGCCAAAAACACCTGGTGCCCTTGTCTTGAAGTGGTTGCAGGGCTGAGAACTGGCTGTCTCTGCAGCTGCTCAGTGTATGAGAGAGCTGCCATAGGGACCGGTGCATGGATGTGATGCACCCAGCGGACTTCAGCAGAGGTACCAGTGCTGCTTGGGGTGCAACAGAGAGGGAATAGGGATAAGGGTTAAGGATGTGCTGTTATTTGCTAAAGCCAGGCTTAAGCCAGACTCTCTCTCCCTCCCACGTGCACTCCCTTGGGACCCAGTCAATTTATGGAGCAATCTGCCATAGACGATGTGATTTTCAGATTGACTTTCACAGATCTGCATCATGGCCATCAGGAACAATGTGGGGTTTTTTCCTTTCCCAAAGGGAAGAAGCAGAGGAAGGAAAAAAAAAAATCCGAGGGTCATACCTCCCAGTGGAGTTTAATCCTATGCTATCTGGGCAAATATGCAGGCTCCAGGCCACAGTGTCTCTGGGCATTCTGGATGAAGCATGGAGCATGTAGGACCATCAGTTACAGTCACAGTTCCCAGCTGCCCCCTTCCCTTGGCCTCTGAAGTGTTGACAAGGGCTTGCAGATGGTCTTATTTCATTACTAATATACTTGGGGGGGGGGGGAAGGGCAATCAAGCTCTTTTTTTAGTTTTTTTCTCACTGATCAAAGGGTGGGCTTCATTTACAGAGCCATAATTTTTTAAGGACTTGTCCCAGCTTGAGCCCCTCTTCCCCCAGCATGTGATATTGCGCTGTATCAGCAAGTCTCACCTTCTTTAGCAGCTCAGAGCGCAGTAGGAAACCAGCGTGAGCTATGCGAAGGAGCTGTGAATTAGCAAAGCCTCCCCTGCCCCTTGGCAAAGCCTCGTCTTACACCTCCTACCAGGAATAGCTACAGCTGCTTTCAGCAGCAGAAGTGAGAGCAGAGGGAGTGCGATGGGGGGGTGACAGGACATGGCATGAATCCCTGCATCCTCTCGAGGATGCAGCCTCAGGTCACAGTCAGTCTGCCACCCATGGCCCAGGCTATCCACACTGACCCTGGGAACAGGGGCTTTGCCGTGCTCCCCATGTCTCCAGATGCTCAGTGTGTCCTATGGTGGATGGACCACCTCGCTGAAAGGACAAATATCTTTGTCCCCAGGTCTCAGCAATCACCTGGGGGCAGAAGATGCCCCAGTGGGTCAGGGAGCAGAGAAGGAGAACAATGGAGGGTGCAAGCTAGGCTGAGAAAGCCACCCATGCCCACCCACTCCTCTTTGTTGCTTGGGAACATTTCTGTGATGAATATTGCCAAATCCCTGCTTAGCCTGGTGCTGGTTTGGGAAGAGGGACATGTTCCCACCCTGCACTGAGCAGACCAGTGCTGCAGAGAACCAGTTCACTCTTCCATGCCTGCAATGTCTCATCAGTGCTGATGGGGATGAAGATCTGTGACTGACAGAGAAATGGGCAGATGGGATTATCAGTCACGTATGCCGCCACTCTCTTTTTGTCTTAGCCTCTTTTTTCCCTGCATTAACTCCTCGAGCAAGTTTTCAGCCTGCTACAGCAATTTGATGCTTCACACAATCAGCTTCTTCCTGCTGTCTGCGAGAGACTGGTGGGTGTTTAAACATACCCAATGGGACATTTCTGAGCAAGGCTGGACTTCCTCCGCATCATGCCCCAGGAGCGTCCCAGCAGGAAAGCCTCCCTGGGTGCTGGAGAGCCCAGCAGCTCACAGGGAAAAGGTCTTTGCAGCTTGTTTGCCCGCTTCCACCCAGATGAAGCCCACCACCATCTACACGACCAAATGAGGTTGTCCTGCCTAATTTCCTCCACTAATTTCCTCCTCTCCTGCATTTCTCTCATATGTAGTGATCATTGCCCTACAAAGAGTCTTAGAGATGTGCTCTGGTGACAGCAGCTAATGACTGGGAAGTCATCTCAGTCACAGTAGGCACCTTTCGCTAGACCTCCTTCTCCTTTGAGTGCGTTCCCTGAGCACGCCTGCCCGAGGAAAGGGGTGATGGAGATGGCTAGGGTTAGCCACTCTGGGTGCTGCACACCAATTAAAATCAGCATGGAATTGCTGTGTGATTACTTATTACCTCTGTCTGTAAAGCTGTGGCTGCCCTCTGGACCTCTGTCTCCACCACACCTCCAAGTTTGAGGGACCCCTCGGAAATACTCAGCCAAAGCAAGCATACTGTAGGAGACTGCAGCAGAAGGAGATGTTGCAGATTAAACCTGCAGCCCTGCTGGGATTAGCTACTCACAGACCCTGTTATTTGCCCTTGCTGCATGTACACACCTTCCACCAACACATTCATGCCACCACAAGGCTCCTGTGGTTTGGACATGGAGCTGTCAACATCAAGTATGCCCCTGGGCTTCCAGTGAGACACTTGCAGAGGGCTCACTGCTAGCTCCCAGCTGTGCAGGGTGGAGATGCTGCAGTCACCAGGTGTGGCCCATGAGCCACTTCTTAAATAGAGGTGATGAGGGTGAGAGGCCTCCTTGCTCTTCTCCTGGAACACTTGCAGCTGGATGCTACAGAGATGGGTCTGTCCTTTGACCAGGAGAGGCTTTCACCATCCCTGAGTCCAGTCCTGCTCACAGGTGAGGAAACCGAGGCACAAGGGCTGAGAATAGCAGCTCCTTGGGGGTCAGGCATTGCCCCTCTGGTCTTGGGAGGAGCTGGTACTTGCTGTGTGAATTCTTTAATCATGTTTCTTAAAGTTTCCTCCTGTAGAAATCCCTTTTTGGTCTACTTGCAAGGGTTATCCGATGAGGAATCGGGAGGCTTTCAGATGGGGTTGTGCTTGTTGGGGCTGTGCTTGTTGGGGCTGAGCTGCTGCCCTCATTGCCACTGATGCTCTCACCTACCCCTCAGAGAAGCCTCTAAATCAAAGGAAAGGGGAGACTACAGCTCCAGTGAATTAACTCAGAGATGTTATTACAGGCCCTGAGAACAGGTCAGGTTTCAGTCTGGGAAGGGAGCGATGTTGTACCATTGTCTCCTGGCTGAAATTAGGCTGGAAAATAAGCTTATTTTCTATGTTCTGCCCCTTTCTTTGGTTCGTGGTGTAAGGGGATGGCTCTGCCTCCCCTGCCCAACGTTGCAGGCTGGGGGAAGCTGGGAGGATGCTGTCCCACAAAAAGTCTGGGGCAGAGAACCTCCGGCAATGCTTGGAGGGAGTCTAGCTCTTCTCCCGGCAACAAAAACTTATTTTAGCTGGGAAATTGGAGGTCAGGAGGGCTAAACAGGCCTCCCAGGCTGAATTTCACAGCCATGAGTAGAGCAAGTTGTTGATTTTGCCAGCACTGCCATAAGGAGATGTGTTGCAGATGGAGAATGCTGTATTCTCCATTCCTGACAAATGCCTGTCATGATAGCTTGAATATAAAGCAAGGGCTTAGGCAGAGGGAGCTTATTTAGTGTTTTTTTCCATAAATTCTTGTTTCTCAACAAGATCATAAGAAGTTCCAGAAGTTCAAAGCAGAGCCAGGGCTCCTGTGTGTGCAGCGGAAACACAAGAGCAAGCCCCATCATTCACAGGCCGGGTCCTGCTGAAAAGGAAGGCGTGTCAGCATCCTCTTACTGCTCAGCTCCCTTCTTCCTTGCCATTTGCTCCAGCAGCCACCCTACACCCCCAGGGAAAGGATTTACTCTGAAGAGGGTTGTTCCCTGGCAGCATCCACCACCCGGCCTCGGTGCTGGCAGTCAAAGAAGTGAGGCAGGCAACGGCAGGAACAAGGGGACAGCTGAGAGGCAAGTGGTAAAACTGCAGATAGATTTATTTCAAGGCACAGCTGGAATTTTCTCTCATGCCTATCCCTGTGCTTTGTGCCTGACACTGTGACATGTGGGGACAGATATGAAATGTGGCTCTGTTTAGAGTCAGGGAATAGCAAAATCTCCCTTGAACAGCCATGTTTGAATTTGCATTTCTAGGGCTCTGGCAGAAACCTGGGTCCTGTGGTGTACTCAGCAGCAGATGCACTAAATGGCCATAAGCTTCTATATGGGTGACCTGCCGGGGCAATCTGGGCAATTGACAGACCCAATAGCTCTCCTGGTGTTAGTACAGCAGTGCTGGTTGCAAGCAGGGGCTTAGGAGCTGGGGGGTGGACCAGCTGGTGGGAATGTTTTAGTGGGTTTTGGTCTATTAATCCAAACCTTGGCTTGGCTTGACTTCTTCGGTGCCTCTGGTTGAATAGGCTGTGATGCAGAATTAAATGTCACTGTGCATTCAAATGGGTGACGGGTGTAGAAAGGCAGGGAGGGTAAAAGCAAAACAGAGGGGAGAGTGCAGCAGGGCTGGAGGCGACCCATGCAGATCCTGTCCTAAGAAACACAGGCCCCATGAGCATGAGGATGATCTGCTCCTAGAGGAAATAAAAGGAGGGAGCTGCAGCCTAACAGCTGCTCTTTCACGTTCCTTTGTATAGCTGCGATGCTCGTGCATAAGGTTTGTGTGGTTGTGGTGGCAGGTGTCTGCAAGGTGCCATTACGTTTGCACCTAAAGCTCTCTTGGTGCTTCTCTGACTCTGTCAAGAAGGCCCGGGCTTGCTGGTGCCATGTGCTGCAGTGACAGCCTGCCTCTCAGCAGGGATGGGGCTCCTGGGGTGCTGCCATCTGGATGTGCAGGAGGAGACAGTCTTTGCTCACTGAAACATGACTGCTCAGAGTGCGAGAAGCAAATCCTGTTTTATGGAGGCACAAATAGCTGCACTGATGAAAGAAGGAGACTTTACTAGAGGTGGTTATTGAGTCCTGAGCTTCTCAGCTCTGGCTCTAAGCCTGGTTTATCTGATGACACAAGGTCTCAGGGGTGGAGAGAGCAGAGGGTGCCTTTGGTGAGAGCAGATGCTTGTGGGCAGCCTGCTCGCTCACTGTACAGGCAGCGGTTGCCTGCTTTGCCTGCCCATTGCAGATTGAGCTCACCTGGCATGGGACTGGGTCCCTGCAGACTGGTTGTTTGCATGCTTGGTTGGCTGCCTGTGCCTCATGTTGGCTGGTGTGATGCTCCCTGGGGCAAGGATGGCTGCAGATATTCTGATAAAATCTAAAAATCTTTCCACAGATAATCAAAGTGCACCCAGCATTTGACTCATACTCTGTGGCTCGGTCAAATTTGGGATGTCACGGGGGTTTGCATCTCAGGAGATGTATACAGCATGCCCCAGTCAGAAGAAAAGGCTGGTGTGGCTTTTCTGCCACATGGAAGTTTGAATGGCTTCCCCACTCAACAGAACAGGTTGCATGACAATGGCTTTGCAGCTGTGGCTGAACAAGATGACTCAAGGTGCTCCACAAGGCTCCAGCAGCTGTATGAGCTCACCCAGCGTGGGTTTTGTGAAGCAGCATGGCAAAGGAGATTCTGGCATTTTCTAAGCTCTCCAGCAGCAACCACATCCATGAGTAGCTTATAACAGCCTCTCCCACAGGGACCCCAATGGCTCTTCAGCAGTGATCTTTCAGCAGTGAGTCAGGAAGAGGAATTCTCTGGGCTGAATCACTGCAGCAATCTCAGTGTGTGCCTGACAACCTGCCCATCCAGGTGTGGGTCCTAAAGGGTTTTGGTCACTTCAGCTGAACCATTCAAGCGAATGCAGTGTCCATGTTCTTTAAATGAAATTTGCTCCTTCTTCCCTTCAGTCCACTGCACTTCTAGCTGTCCCCATGTGCCTGCTAAGTGTTAGGATTGTCAGGGATTGATAACCCAGGATCACAGCTCTCATTCCCCAGGAGTACCAGCTGCTATCTGGAGGACCAAGTGGCCTGAGCTTTTGGTCTGATCCCCATGATGCTACTGCTGTCTTGTGTGGGCATCACAAGCCTGCAGGCACGTGCAGAGTGGCTTGTCCTCGCCCTTGCTGCAGCGATGGTCTATCGCTCTGCAGGCATCTGTTGTTGTGTGTCTACTCAGGCGCTGATCTTGCAGATCAAGCCAAGGTGGATGAATTTCTTTCTTTTTAAGCAGAGGCTATGCAGAGGCAGCTGTGAGGCCCTGCCAGTGGAGAGTATCTCTTATTTTGCAGAAATGCAAAAGCTAGACGATTTCTCAATGTGCCCAGCTAAGATAATACTGGAAAATCTCATTTGCATTTTAATTTCCCAGCCCAGTTGGGAAAAGCCAATACACTACTGTTCTCCCCCTCTGTGGGCGGTGTGTGCCTGTGAACACGCTCATCGGAGGGTAGCACGAGCAGCAGTTGGGCTTACCCCGGCTGCTGCTCTGTCTGCCAGGAGCGGTGGTATCAAAGGCACATCGAAGGCTCCAGGGTGTCCAGGAGAGTGTTGGTGCTGTGGCAATGAAGGCTGACCCGCCAGCTGGAAGGCGCAGCAGGACACTTGGCTTCTCTTCTTGGTGTGCCTTGCAGAGGCTGGATACGAGCGGCAGCCGCCTCCTGCCACCTCCCCAAGTGAGGTTTTGTCATGCTGAGAAAATGCCCGGCTCCGTCTGGTTGTTTTTCCCAGCTGGTGGAGTTGAGTCATTGCTGTTCTTCAAGGAGAAGGTTCGTTTGCCCCCAAATGGTCTCTCTCCCTGTGTGGCAGAGCCTGTGTCCCTCTTGAGACTGTTGCAATTTTCTTCTTGTGAATCCATGGGTTTCCTTAGCTGAGGAATTTTGTTTGCCATTTATATATCCTTGTTCTGTCAAAACAGCCACTTCTCTCCAGGGATGTGCTGTTGGGAGGCAGCTACACCTTCGCTCATGGATCAGCCTGGTATAAGTGTGAGAGACAATAAAACCCACCTTTGTCTCCCCATCAGAGGAGCAGGCACTTCTTGAGGCCTGAAGTCATCTCATGAGCTCCCCAGAGTTCAGGCTATGTGCAGGGAAAGGATCTCTGCTTTCAGAGGAGCAGGTGTGCAGATGAAAGTAGTGTTAGGTGGTGTGCCCATCCTGGTGCAAGCATATCTCTCTCTTTGGCCCAGGCTTGTGCCTTTGTTGTTCAGCCTCACTAGCTGGGTGCCAGTGTCCCTGAGCCCAGCCACGCTGCCATTGCCCTGGCGATGTGCTCAGGGCTTGTTTGCCTTTCTGTGAGACAACACAGCATGGTCTAAGAAAGTCTCACCTTTTTAATTCCTTGCTTGCACCTGCTTATGTACTTTACCAAATGTGTGGACCAGTGTATCTCCACCCCTCTACCTGGTGAGGGGAATAGCTACTTCTTACCAGAGGGTAGATTTAGATTAGGTGTAAAGAAGACCACCTTCACTGAGGGTGGTGAGACAATGGAACAGGTTGCCCAGAGAAGCTGTGGATGTTCCATCCCTGGAAACGTTCACGGCCAGGCTGGATGGAGCTTTGAGCAACCTGGTCTAGTGAACCAGGTTCCAACCCCATGGCAGAGGAGTTGGAACTAGATGATCTTTAAGGTCCCTTCCAGCCCAAACCATTCTGTGAGCCAATATCACCTGCTGGTGGTAGGAAGTGCTGTAGAATCCTGCAAGCCTGCCCCTTCCCTCTTCTTTCCTCTGCCCTGGCTGTGTTGCAACTCTTTCCTTACTCTGGAAAGCTGTGGAAATAATCAAGTGTTTGCAACAAATTTCTACAGAGCCCATTTCCTCAGAGAGCTGGTTAAAGGCAAATAGGAGAGAATCTAATTGCGTCTGTGCTTTTATCTCCTCCAGAGGCATCACAATTTACCAGGAGAACAAGAAAATCTTGGATTCTACGGGGTCAAGGAAACTTTTCTAATCCCCCTCGTTAAACAGAAGTGGCAGCTCTTGCTGTGTTAATAACACTGTTGGTGACAGCAGAGTCATAGTAGGGGTGAATTTAGCCTGACTTGTGTCAAGCACATGAGAAGAGATGGGCAAGGCTCTCATCATCAGGCAGCCCACAAAGGCAGAGCTGGGCAGAAGCAGCCACCAATGCTAGAGCTGCGCTGTCCCGTCCCATGCAGAACAGCAAACGTGTCTGATGAATCACAGACTCAGCATTGCTCGGGATGCAGGAAGGTTTCTCACAGCAGCTGCTGTTCTGTAGGGTGATGCTGCAGTGGTGGGGTGGGATGTTGCAGACAGGCAGGCCTTGCTGTCTACTTCCCTCATACTTTCATCCTCTCCATTAAGATGATGTCATTTGTGCCTTTCATCCTCTTGGCCTTTTACAGCCAGGCTCCTCTCATTTACCTCTGAGGTCTGGAGGGGGTTGGCTGGGGGCATCCCCATAGTGGGGGTGCCAGGACCTGCCAGAAGATCTGCTATGGCAGAGGACAACAATACCTGTATCCAGTGGGGATGGGCTGAGGGTCTTGTTACACTGCCACACTCAACCCTATCTAGGGGAGGAGGCTGCTGAATATCACAGGCAGGTAAGATATCTCCTGTGATGCACAAGGGCAAGCCCTTGTGTTTTCCTTGCTAACCTCCATCTTTCTCTCATGTATTTTTCTAAGCAAATTTCTATGGAAATAGGTACTCTTTGTAATAAAGTCTCCATTTTTCACTTTGCTTCCTTCCTCTTGAGGAAGGAGGCAGGCAGAGACCTATGAAGGGCCAATGAGCTTTAGGCAGAGAAGGATGTTTCAGCTTCACTGGCCCTTGGCACAGATGGGAGCAGCCTTAGCATCCCTTAGTCCTGCCCTTGCTGATGGTAGATAGAGCCTGAGATCAATCAGGCCCCTTCCTGGCTCCCTCAGTTTTGGTGAGGACTCAATGCCTGGCTTAGACAGCCCTTCTTCCCGTCCCAGTTGGCTGGAGAGGAGCACTGTGGTGTTGAATGGTGGGTAAATCATTCTTGGCCAGAGTTAATAACAGATATTTCATGTCTCCCCAAAAAGCTACCACCCTTACAGCACTGTGGTTCTCTTGAAGGTCACCCAGTGCTAGTCCTGTTTCAGCATCCTGATGGCACCTGCTGTGACATTGCTACGGGGTCCACGTGAGCCACCTCCACAGTAGCTGCGGTGTGGGGGGAGCGGGAGCTGCAGGGTGTGATGTGAAGGGGCTGGAAACCACAATGAGACAGAAGGATGCGCAAGCCCCTGCCTTTGTAGGACACTGGAGCTCCGTCATCTCGCAGAGCTTCCTGCCTGCAGCCTGTTCCCAGGCTTGTGAGCCTCCTAACTTGTTTGTTTATTTTGAGGAGGGAGAGGAATATTTTAAGGGAGGCATTCAGAGCCAGATTGGCATCCTCTGCATCAGACAGAGCAGCGCACTAAAGCGGGCTCTGAGCTGCATGAGGGAGCTGTCTTTGTCAGCTCCTACTGCTGCAAGTCACTCTTGGTGTTCAGCAACCCTGTGCCTTTTCAGGGGCTATGCTGGCTGCAGGGGTTACTGATTCCAAAGCAACCTAATACTCAGGTCCTGGGGGTTTTTAGGACACTCTAAGCTGTTTCTGTTTTCCACAGTGAGCCAGGCCTTGAATCAGATGTAATTGGCCTTTGACACAAAGATGAGTCCATGGTGGACTGGGTCTGGAAGGAGGGTCCTCCACCTGGACCAGGACCTGGTGTCTTCTCCCCACTGAGAGCTGGTTCTGTTGCTCATCACACTGGCCAAGAGCTCCTTGGTCTGCAGAGGGTGGAAGGATGTGCTTTAAGAGGTCTCTCTCCCTGCCTTGCTTCTCTTCACACAATTCTTTGTGATCAGCCCAAAGCAGCCATGTGTAGTCACCCTGCAGCACAGGCTTGCTCCAGATGAAATCCATCTCACCCATTCCCCTACCCGCTCTGCCAAGAGGTACATCCCAGGGGCTTCTCCACTGGAGCTGTCAGGGCTGATGTCTGGAGATCATCAGCTCCATGGTGCACTAAGGTCACTGAGCATGGAACATGCTCCCTTCCCACTGCTGTTTCCGGGAGAATTATATTTGCTTTAAGAACAGGGATTCAGACTATAATGCTAATGGTGCTTCCTTCCAAAAAGAGACAATATTACAGAGTCTTTGTGGTTCTGCTAGAATTACAATATGTGATTACTGGGGTTGAAACACTGGTTAATTACCTACTCATTTGTTGTAATGCTCCCAATTAGCTTGTGAAAGCATAGCAAATGCATTACTTCACACCTGTTTTTAATGGTTTAGACAAGGTTATCCATAGATAGTAGAAGATAAGCAGTGTTGCATGTTATGTTAGAGTGGTATAGCACTTTCCTGATTCCTTGGGTGTCCTTCCTTAGCCTAGGGAAGACAGGAATTCATACATGAGATAAGCACCTTGATGTGATTCATTTCACATCCAAGCTGATCACATCACCTTGCATGTGATTCAGTCAAGCACAGCTTTCACGGTAGGCATGGGAGCTTGTCAAACCCTGTGGCAATGCCAGCAAGGTGGGATGGTTTAGCCTACTGGGGAAACTGATTGAGAGGAGGTCCTGCAGCTGCATCCACCTTTCTGAGCCTGTTGAGCTTAGTTATCCCATCCCCTTGGTGTCAGGGAGCTGAGGAAGGGTTTTCATAGCCAGGGAGAGGGGCCAGCCTTCACCCAGCCCTGTTTCTCCTCACCATCTCTGTGCACCACTTGATTTTGTGCACACCAGAACGCGCACATCAAGGCAATGTTTGCCTATACAAGTGCCTGTTTGCCCACACAACACATTTGTACATCTGGCTTGGCAGATTGGTGTACACGCAGAAATGGGCAAGAAAACAGAGGCTTGTATGGCAAATTTGGTCTGGTTTTTTTCCACTCCTTTTTTTTTGGTGAAAGTGCTACTCACACTGACCTGGTTACAGCTACATTGAAATGTGCTCTTCAGGAGAGCTTTGGCTCCCAGATATTGCATTCCAGCAGTCATAAGTTTTGTCTCCATGTTTTGGTCACCTAAAATATTTGTTAGCTTTTTGCCCATAAAGCTTTTTCAGTTCTTTCCTGAACTTTTTGTCTCAAGATATGCCCTTTCTGTAAGGCCTTTAGTCCCTTCCCTGTGCCACCCCAAAGCAAGCTGGTCTGTCAGCACAAGACATACAGTCTGAAGAAAGCTAGTAGCTGGGAATAGACTTTCTGTAAGGGCTTGTAGTGATAGGACAAGGGGTGCTGGCTTCAAACTGGAAGAGGGTTGATTTAGAAATTAAGAAGAAGTTTTTCACTCTGAGGGTGGTGAGCCACTGGCACAGGGAAGCTGTGGATGCTCCATCATTGGATGTGTTCAAGGCCAAGTTGGATGAGGCTTTGAGCAACCTGGTCATGGGAGGTGTCCCTGCCATGGCAGGGGGGGTTGGAACTAGATGGTCTTTGAGGTCCCTTTCAACCCAAACCATTCTAGGATTCTATGATCAAAGCAAGCTGCCCTCCCCATACAGATGCCAGGAAGTAGCTTTAAGCTACCAGTAGCTTGGTTGTGCATCAGGACACAAGGACATATATAAGAAGGACAGGCAACAGGGAACCAGAACGTAATCTCCAGCTTCACTGAGTGCCAATGGTTGTTGTGGCGTACAGCAGCAGAGACCTGCCAGGGCCAGCACTGGCTGAAAGGTGAGTTTTTCTGGATGCAGTTTTCTTGACTTACTCTATCTCTCATTTCTCCATCTTTTAAGCTGAGTTCTGTGGGCGACTGTCTGCTGTGTCTGAGACAATATATGGATATCTAGGTGCAGTTCCCCATCCAAATTCCATGCTCAGCAAAGACACGCTTGAGAGATTATCCCAGCACGGGTGATGGGTTTTGATCACAATGGCCATGAAAGTCTTCATTATTTAACTCCAAGCTGCTTAGTGATAAAGTAGATGGAGAAGGAAGCCACATTTCCTGCTCAAAGAGTGTGTGGGAATACCTTTTCAAATGTTAATTTCTCATGTTTTTCAAAAAGCTACCCAAAGGCACTGGTCTGAGTGAACAGCTAAGAAGCCTGTGCATATTCAAACCTACCAGGTTTTAAAAAGTCTGCAAAGATATTTGGGGCGAGGGGGGGGAATAAGAAGGAACTCCAGAAAAAAACCCGCCACCATTTCCCCCACTTCAAAGTTAAAATTAGCTTGGCGCATTTCCTTCTGCTCTAATGTGCCGCCCTCCAGGGAAATAGGTGATGAATGCAGAAGCCCAGAGGGAGCAGGATCAGCCCAGGGGTTCCCCTCCAGCAATGCTAATGAGCCGTCCTTCTCCCAAATCCTTCACCCCACTGGGCACCCATCATCCAACCCCAACCAACTGGCGAAGAGTAAAACCACCAGGCAGGGCTGATGTGGGCTTGCTTTGGATGTGTGCCCAAGAAATACAAAAAGCCACACATCCTCACTTCTGTTTTGCATCCAAGGCAATCTGGTTCCCCAATATTAAATTCATCAGCTTCTGTGACTTTATTATTGATAAAAACCCTCTCTACATGAAATGCCCAGGCAATATATGGGTAATTGACTGTTGTTAATATACATCCTAGGGTTTTCTTGTGGAGCTTTTGCTCTAAAACCAGAAAAGAAAGTCAAGTGTGATTTTAATGTGGATTTGAAAGAAAATGAAAAAAAAAATCTCTTGGGTCTGTACCCACCACAAGTTTTAAAGTGCAGAATCTGTGTCTGTCATTGAACAAGACACGCATGCCGACTACCAAATTTCAGCTTGAAAGCAGCCAGAAGCTATGTGGGGAAAAAAAAAAATATTTTGCAAATACTTCTTGTAATTGTAAAAGTAAAAAAAAAAAAAAGGAAAGAAAAAGAAAGAAAAGAATTTTTAAAAGCCAACCAAACCGGAAAGAATTCACCAGTTATTAACCCTTGAAAAATATTGTATATTGGATATTGTATAACTTGGAGCCCTGAAGTGACAACGAAGATGAACAAACTCTTGAAATGGTGAATTTGTAGTTTACATCTTATTCCTCATAGCCAAGCAGTTTTATAACCAATGTTTCTGCATCCCAAGTACTCAAGCAAGAACAGAAAATGCCTCAAGCCTGGCAGTAAATGTGGTGATGGGATATAGATCCTGCTGTCCCCAAGTATAAATTCCTGCATTTGTAAGGGTTTGCTTAATTCTCATTTTGGCCAGCCCTGGAACAATAATGTCCTTTTTGGTCTGGAATTTGTCACAATTGGACATGCACCCAAGAGAATCATCTGATGGCCCTTTCTTCCCTCTTACTTTTCCTTTGGCCAAGCAGTCCTGGGAAGAGATAGGGATGTTTGGTGAAATCCCTCCCTGCTTGCTCCTCCACAGTAATGAAACACGAGAAAAGGTTTTTCCGCCGAATAATAAGAATTCTGCAGCAATTGGAAAGAGAATGGAAGCACCTCAGCTGGGCTGTGGCCCTGAGCTGTGGGGCCGGGTGTTCTTACAGCTAGGTGAGCATCCCTTTGCACCTCGGTGAGTGGGCGTCTGTGTCAGGCAACATGGTTCAGGAACCACACAGCCTCGCCATGGTCAATGGATCTTGTGTATCTGCAACAGCTCTTGAACTCAGAGTCAGTATAGGTAAGGGGTTTGGGATACAACAGGTATACCTCTTACACCCCATCGTTGCACCCCGAGTGTGGGGCACCACAGCTGATGCTGGTATGCTCCCTTTCACCTTCACTCTCCTTGGGAGCCCCTCCTGACTCTCTCTGGATTTGCAATCTCCACCCTGCTGTCAAGCCACTTAGAAGTCTTCATGATGCACAAAGCAAAGGAAGTAACGGGGGAAAGCTCTTCAAAACACGCATTTTTTTACAGAACAAGAATTTCATGACCTAGTGGAAAACACAAACAATTCTGGACCAGACGTTCATGGTGCCTGGTTTGTATAGCTGCTGCAGCTAATATCTGCAAATAACTCATTCTGTGACTAATCCCTTGGAAAGAAAAACACAAAGAAAGAGGCTGTCACATGAAACAAAATGATTTTGATGTTTGCTTTGTATTTATAAACACAAATTTCGCCTCTTGGGCTGTGTAATATGCTTCATCTAAAACCCTGTTAGCAAACACATATTTACCCAGTGAGAGACATTCTGTCTTCATCCCATCCCTCTATCCTGCTCCAAAAGCTGACCAAAAAGTCCTTATCCTCTTCTCAGGACTCAAGCAAACCTTTGCCTGTTTTGCTAATGATCTAAAGGTACAAAGTCTTCAATTCTAGAAATAATTGGGACTTCATTCAATGTGATTAAACTATGGAAATTTTCTCCTTGGTATTTTTTTGCATAGCAGCAAAAATAAAATCCCATAAAGAAAAAAACCCCAAAACCTGTTGGCGTCATCAGAACCTAAAAATAACAGGAAGATGACTGCCGGTGCCAGAATGATACCAAACAAAATCTATTATTGAATTAGATTCTTTCCAATTGTTGTTCTTAGGAATATATTTCCCTTTTCCCCTTAGGGTTTCTTTGGAGCCAAGGTATTCTGCCTGCCAGTGCCATTCCAGCACTCAAATTAACAAGAAGTGATGTCTCTTACAGTAAAACCCAATATCTATTAAAATATTGATGAAGGCAAATAAGCTAAGGAGTTTGCGGTGTCTGGTTTCTAGCTGGCAGTCAGGGAATAACTTTGAAAGGAGAAGAGAGCTGCACAACGTCACCCTTCTGCCATGGCCAGGACAAGCCTCCCAGTCCCGGAGGATAAACCTGATGGAGCGAGCAGCAGGAGAAGCCTGATTCCAGGTACTGATGTAGCTCCCAGTGTGTCTGGAGCACCTGGCACTTTCCTCCTTGCTTTTCTTCCACTGTCAGATCAGCAGTATCTGTTTACTCCCCAGTGTAGGTTTAGAGGCCCTGCTTGCTGGTGTTTGCTGTCCATTCATTTAAAGGTTTTAATCTTTTACTTATTTTCCCCATCCTTCATTCTAATTAAGCACCCATCAGTCTTGTTTTACTGTAGCTGAACATCTTCTGCTATGATGGAGAAGTGGCTTGATCCAATAGATCAGATTTTATAGCTTCATCTACACCTCTTTCCTGCTCTAGCACCTTAGCATTATTTTAAGGGTCTCCTGCAACCACCTGTCACCATTTCTCAGACTATTTCTTGCTCACTGGAATTGCTACCCTGCCATTACCTTTGTCTTGACCAGCAAAAATGAGCTGACTGCTGACACTGCAGCGAGGCCTTCTTGAAATGCAGGCTGCTCTTTCATTAGCTTAGTGGCAGGTACTTAATCTGCAGTACCACCCGGAATTTATCTAACCATGTCATCTTCCTCTGTAAGGATTCCCTGACTGTTATATTAACACTGCTGGCACCCATCTCTGCTGTGGCTGCTGGTTTTCTTATGGCACATCATTTCAGGCCCTCCATCAGACCTTTTGCATCGCTGTTGTCGCGAGTGATCTTGGTCCTGCAGACATAATGATGCTGAACAGACCCACTATGAGGGCTGGAGGAGTCCTAGCTTCGACCCAGGATGAGGAAAAAACCATCCCTATTACAAAGCATCCTCTCTTCTGCTTTCCTGCACTGCTGGGAGATGCTTGAGATGACCAAAAGCTGGTGCGGTCCAGCAGTGCAGCCAGGGTGATCCTACCGTTAGCGTGACCACCGCTGACCTGCTTTACCCCGGTTGGTTTTTTCAATAGCCAGTGAGCATGTTGGATGTGATGCCTTCAGCTCCGCCATCCAGACATGCACTAAGTGACACAATCCAGACTGGAAAAAGCCATGTGTTTTCTTCCACATGCGGCTATAACTGTGCTTCCAAACACATCTCCCCTCTTTCCTTTTTTTGTACAGTAACTTTGCACACACAAATGTCAAACAACAGCTGTCTGGCCAGCATTTTGAAAAGCAACCAGTGATTTTAGCTGCCTTAATTTTGAAGCTAGGGTTTCCACTCCACACAGTAAAAAGGCTTCTTTTCTCCTCTAGTAGATGTAGATATTTTTATCTATTTCCTTTTTAAATGCGAACTGTGGAAACAGTCAGATCTTATCAGGCATGGGCATCTGAGGTTTCCCCTTGTAGAAAGAAAATGTCACGGTGCCTGTCAGAGCCAAGTTATCCAAGGCTTCTCCTACTTCAATTAAGCATGAGCAGACCTATAATGTGTCAGAGCCTGCACTAGGTAAAAACGTGCTGGATAATTTTGGAGGTCACTTCAATGCTGGGTTTGAAAACTTGAGCAGGAAGATGTGCTGAGAAGGGTTTCTTGAACAGTCTTTCACTCCCATATGAGCCATCCCATCCTCAGAGCCTTTTGTGGTGTTTTGGTCCCTCTTGACTCTGGCTGGAGCCTGAATTAAAAAGGATGTGTGCAGGTTTTAGAGAAAAGGCCTCAAGCCACAAGTCAGATGAAGGTTTTGAATCCTCCAAAGTGTCCAAAGAAAGCCTGAAAAATGCAGCTGAAGGACTTGATTTTTATGATACAGATTTCATCTGCTGTAGCTGAAAGGTCACTTGTTAATAGTTGGTTTTTTTCTTCTGCCGTGGGCCCAGAACAGACTTCTAAGCTTGCAGTGCAGGGCTGCTGCTTTTCCAGAAAGTGATTAAGAGCAGAAGGGAATCAAATTCAACAGGTGTCCCCTTGGAACTGACCTAGGAACACTTAGTGAATGAAGTGCTATTCACTGGGGGAAAAGCTACAGGATACTGGTTGGTTGGTTTTTTTTCTTGTGTCCTTATTTGGTGAAACAAGGGTAAAAAATAGTTTCTTGTTCTGTGCTGGAAAGGAGTAAAACAGAAGTCCTGACTGCAGAGATGGAATTGCTGCACCGAGTTAGCTGTGGACAGCCATGCTGGTGTGCTACCACAAAGCAGATGGGAGTAGAAGAAGGGACAAGCCTATACTCTTTCCAAGGTCAGGATGAAGCCAAGTGTCTTACCCCAGACCACCTTCAAAGAGTTTTGTTGATACCACAAAGGACAGCCTGGCAATGTTGTTCACCTCTTAACTAGAATTAGCAGCAGGACAAAGTGCCTCAGAGATCAGCTCCGCATTTGTCATCCTCCCACGGCTGGAGGCAGGGCAGTGGCTGTGTGGTGTACGGATTTGCCTCCAAATCTCATTCACCACACACCAAGTCTTCTTCTATCTAATCCTCTCTTCTTCCACGCTTGGCTAAATGATTTCATTGCAGCAAGGCAGTTGTCCCTGATAACATGATAGCAGGCGACCACCTGACTGGCTTATGTCAAACCTCAGGAAAATAAACGTTAAAGAAGTGTCACTATTAATTTATCCACTTCTTGTAACATTCATCTTCCTAATCCTTGCTTCTCACATACCTTTTTTTTGGTAGGGTTGACTACAGCACAAACCTAGGCTTGCTCAGAGGGTGTGCTGCCTGCCTGCTGCCACTTCTCTATGGGGACAGGCCCAGGTCAGCCATGAAGGGAGGGAGTAAGAGGGGAGATCTGATCATGGGCTGCATATTTGTAAAAATCACACTCACCGCACATGGGCTAGGTGGGAGAATAATTAGTAGGCTTGAACAATGGCAAAGCAGATGCAGTCTGAACACCACAGAGGAGGTAAAGAAAATATGAACATGGGTAGCTATAGGGTAAATGCTAGAGCAGATAGTGGAAAGATTACAGAGGCTGCATCTGAAAAGTTTGTGTGTGGACTCTGTTAAAATTCTCTCTTTGGAGTGGATTTAGGTATTGATAAACATGCTCTTGTGTTAGAGAGATGAGCTGCTGGACCTCTGCAGTTCACTTCAGCCCTAATTTTTATGATTTTTGTAGTATTGCTGTTGGAGATCAGGAAGAATAAAAGGGAAAGTCTGTCTTCTTTTATAAAACCAGAAGTAAATGCATACCACAGCTTAATTGTAATGACTGACTTCCCCAGATAAGCTGGATGTAATCAGATCAACACTGATTTGGTTAATACAGGAAAATGACTTGTGATATCCAGTGCTCACAGCTTAGAGCACTGAGGATGGGAGTAATGAGACACTGATAGTTTACCTCCATGGGGAAAGAAGAACACGTAGATTTGCTGCTGACACAATAAGGATCACGATATCCCAGTACATTAAGGGTTGGAAGAGACCTCTGGAGATCACCTAGTCCAACTCCCCTGCTAAAGCAGGTTCACCCAGAGCAGGTTGCACATGATAGCATCCAGGAAAGTTTTAGAAGGCTCCAGGGAAGGATACTTGAGCAAAAGCAAAAAACGCAGTAGTTCAACCCTAGAGCAGGAAAGGGAGGGGATGAGAAACTGGCTTTAATGGTACTACCTCTGGGGTTTTGGGTCTTTGTTGAGTTTCTTGAGAAGCTGCCTGCTGTTTTGGATCTCAGCTGAACGTGTAGGCTCAGTATGATCTCTAAAATTGTAGAAAAAATGAAGTCATCTAAGAATGTAATTTGAAAAAACAACAAATCCATTGAGCTGAGCTCAGTGCTTTGTCCTTGAGTTCAGCTGGAAACCCTTAACATTTAGGGGACATGTTAGAGGGAAAGAGGACTATTTAAGGAGCACCTGGAGAGATGGGCTTCAGATGCCCTTTTCCCTATTTATGCTTATTAGAGGCAAAATTCAAGTGCAGCATGATTAAATTATGCATATAAAGAAAAGCTTCCACAAACACAAAAACATAAGCAATGTGGGAAGGAACAGAACTGCAAAGAAAACGAGAGGAGAGAAACCAAACAGGATGCCAAACTGCAAAAGACATTTCAACAGCACCTAATTAAAACTGTTCACATTTGCAATAGACAGAAGGTAAAGACATTCACCAGGAAACAGAAGAAAAGGGAAAAAAAACACTAAAAGGAGTCATTTAGTCAATCGTAGGATATTCTGGAAAAACAGCAAGCTTGGGCCGGTTGCAGAATGCAAAATGTATTTAGAGTCAGGGAGTTACTTCCATTTGTCTTACAGAGCGGACTCCAGTTGGTAATAATGAAAAATGTAACATGCAGCAGTCCTTGCCCACCATGCCTGCAGCCCATGGAGAGCTGGCACTACCAGTGTTTTCCCTTTATCTCCATGCAGTGATTTGAATAATATCACACAGCAACCAGTCCAGAACTGAGAAATCAACCCAGTTCTCCCAGTTCCCACTCTAATAACTTAATCATAAGATTATTTCATGGCGGCTTCTGTTAATTAATGAATCTTCATCTTTTGGTTTCAGAAACAGCAGTAACGGTGAGGCTGAAAATCCAGCATGATACCTTTGTTAGCGGGAGAAACTAATAACACTTTTTCTCCTGTGACACCTTTCAAAACCTGATGTGTTCACCACTGGGTTCATTTGGTTTCAGATGTGTAGCAGAGCAGCATCAGTTTAAAAGTGGAATAATCAAGACAAATGAGTCCTTAGTCATCTTTCAAAGAGACTAAATCAAATGTTCACTGCTGTGACAAAAACATGGAAGATGAAAAAAAAACCAACAGAAGGAACTACACTATACTTTGCTCGTCTCTAAGTAAAATCATTTTAATAATTGGTGAACATGGAATGAAAGGTAGTAAATAGCATTTGAAAGGGAAAAGGCTGTCATGTAGTGTGTCTGAGAATGAAAAGGGGAAGGTACTTTTCCTTCTTGTGGCTGTGCCTTTGCTTTCAGAAGGAGCTTGCTAGGTAAAAACTGAGCTTTCTTGCTAGAGAGAGGCTGATTTATGTGTACACAAGAAATCTCAGTGTTCAGAGATAAGACACCTAAGTGCTTTGTTAATGATAAATGATGGAGTGGCAGTCAGAGCTGTAGGAAGGAGCTCTTCATTAAGTAAATCAGGAGCTGTCAGAGGCCTTTGGTAACCCACCAGTCTAGATGCTGTCTGAGATCCAGCCATCCTCTCCTTGTCCACCCATGATGCTACACAGAGATGCCATAAATCACTTGTACACTCCACAAAGAACTGCCATCAGGCTAGACGTGCGTGTTAAACAATCCCATGCTGGGGTGTTTGTGTTTCCCTTCTGCCTGAGGTAGGTCTCAAATAATTAGCACTGCACCAGTGAATGGCAACCAGTAGGGATGTCTTAGCCCTCCTGATCCCCAGAGCAGGGGGCTGAAAGCCCTGCTCAGGTCAGTCCAAGTTACCCTCCCGCCTTTGGCATGCTTGTAATTTGGCTGTGAGGGCCAAGGCGAGGCAGCAGTGTGGTTCCTAGCCCTGACACAGAGAAATGAGCAGTGTCAAAGCAAGTCATTGTCCCCTCAATAACGTCTTTTTTTTAGGGGCAATAGGAGGGGAGAGAGTGGAATCCCCCCTGGATCACCTCCTTCTCCGGGAAGTGACTGATGAGCCTGGCAGCCTCTGAACAAATATTTCTGATGCAGAGAATTCACTTGTCAACTTGGAGGAGCCCCGAGAGGAAATTTCCAAAGCAGATCTGTTGAAGATAATGACTCCACACAAGGAAGCCCTCCTTAAGACAATGTCTTCAGAAGATGTGGAGTGTTTGAAAATACGATGCTTCTGTGTGTTCCTGTTGATGAGTTAAAATTCAGGCAACCATGGCTGAATTTTAAATCGGTGAGTTGTAACAGTTGAAGCACAAGGAGGCAGTGATCCATTTTTTCACCTTCCCTGATGCTTCCTTGGTCAGTCAGACCTTATTTTTTTCCAGATCAGAAACCTCTCTTTAGGCCTGAGATAACTCACTGTGTTCTGTCTCATTCTGATTACAAACCAGGGAATTTTCGTGCATCTGGATGTTTGTGTAATTGCCTAATACTGTGAAACCCTGTCTCAGCTGAAACCTCTTAGCTCCACTGTGAGATAAAAAGCAATTAACACTAACCATAACCAGAAACACTTTTAGTGTGAGGACAGGCAGCAAATGGCAAATAGATACATCAACAAATCTGGTTTTGCCTTGTACTTTGCTGTTTGCAGTCAATGGGTCATTAATTTTTATATGGGTATCAGGTACTTATAAGCAGTTTGGGAATCTTGAAGTTATTACCTATGACAGTGGCTTTGATTACGTTGGCTGCTCTGTGCTGCCCGTGATCCTTCGGTTCCAAAGTCACCCGAAAGGATATAGCAGCCAGAATTGTCCCCCAAGGCAGTCCTGGTAGCCAGAGGCATCCAGCATGCACCCTGTTTACTCCTCACACTTGGTGAATCCCTCAACCATATTTCATCAAAATGGGGCTGGGTTTGTAAAGCCATTTCCCCTCTGAAAGCTCATTGGCATGCACGCTTTGTAGGTGTTGTTGAGCTAGTTCTTCTGAGGAGCGGTATTTTATCCTGTCAAACATGAAATTGGCTCAGGTCAGAAATTTTATGCTGAGCCACCCAATCTTTTTGGTTTTAGCTAATTAAATCTTGGACAGATAACCAATAGATTCTTCAGCTGAGTGAGAATAACTATTTTAACCTCTTTTCCAGGTGTTTTCTGATCATTTTACATTTTCTGATTCATTAGCTGTAGGTTCAGTTCTCTGGGAAAAAAAAAAAAGTGGGACAACTTATATTTTACTTGGCAAGTCAATCGTTATATCTAAAATAAGGTTTACTTTCTATGAAAAGTCAGAGGCATTTGTAGAGTATCTATGTGCAAAACGATGTGCATAATGATAGCTGGATTCATGCAAGTGACATTTTTTAATCTGAATAGCTGCAGAGTTTCAAAAAAAGCAAATACAGAGGTGTCAAAAGCAAGATTGCCTGTTACCACCCTCTGCACTGGAGCTGTGCTTTGGTTATCAGTTCTTTTTAAGCTCTCTTTCCTGGGTTGTTTGGCATTAGCCTGTGTCTCCAGATAATCTATCTGGAGCAATTACCTGTTTAGTTTTATTGCATTCTGTTCCTTTCTGCACTCATTCAGGACTTCGCTTGCTCCCATCTTGCAGACAGTTTTAAATGTTAAGCTTGTTTTCCTGCCAGATGGAGAATAGACAACTCTATTTCAGATAAGCGCTTTGTGATATGTCCCCAGTGTAAGCAGATGATACTGTGCTTCTTACACTTCAGGTCGGGAAGGCTGCTAAGTGCACATCAAGCCAGACCTTTTGCGCGTCATAGGTTAGAGGAGTTTTGCTGGGATATTTGTGCGTTTTATATAAGTTGGGTGTCCTTCTTATGCAGTCAGTAGCTGTGGGCAGGGCAAAGGGATTCTGCTGGAGCAGTTCAGCCTAGAAAGCCATAATCATCGAATCACAGAATCGTTTTGGTTGGAAGAGACCTTCAAGATAATCAAGTCCAACCATTGACCCAGCACGGCCAGGTCGCCACTAAACCATGTCCCTCAGCACCACATCTACACATCTTTTAAACCCCTTGAGGGATGGGGACTCCACCACTGCCCTAGGCAGACTGTTCCAGGGGTTCACAACCCTTTTGAGGAAGAAATTTTTCCTAATATCCAACCTAAACCTCCTCTGGTGCAATTTGAAGGTCATTTCCTCTTGTCCTATTGCATGTTACTTGAGAGAACAGACTGATCCCCACCTTGCTACAACCTCCTTTCAGGGAGTTGTAGAGAGCAATACGACCTTCCCTGAGCCTTGCCAGTACTGCCACAACCATCTTGTAAAGGTAGGACAGTACAGATTCAGCTCCCTGTCAGAGAAAGGTTCTCACAGAATCTTTGCAGAGCTGAAGGCAAAGTTTCTCTGCTACTCTGAGTGTGCCTAGTCTCACATGACCATCTTCGCTGTCATTCATGGGAGATGACAGCCCACAGCGGCTAAAAAATGGCCAATCTGGGCCCATAGCTGCCTACTGGCGAAGGGTTTTTATGTCTTGACTCTTCCTGGGGATTATGACAAAGAAAACTAAAGAACAGCCCAGTGAAAAGACATTCATATAAAAGGGCAAAGACGGGCACCTTGGTCATCCCAGAGGTGACTGACATATCCAGGGCAGGAGGTTTCTCCGCCTTGAATGATGTGACCTTTGTTAACATGGTTCCTGGCACAGTCTTATAGATGGAAGTGGGTGTGCAGATCCCAGCAGAGATGTGAGAGGAATCTGTTCTTGTTGCAAGAGACTATCTCTGCTGATCAAGCTGTGGTCTAATAATTCACCTAATGAGAGTTTGCACACACAGAAGACTGTGGAAAGCAGGTGTTTCTATAGCTTTTATCTTTTTTTTCTCCTTACTTCTCTTACAAAGGGTAAGTCTCTGCTGTACAGGTTTCCCAGCAGCTGAATCCAAGCAGACTGTCTGTCTTATCTCCGTTTGCCTCCTTCTGTGCAAATGCTTCAGTCAATTCCCTACAAATTTAATGGTTCTTCAACTACCAATGTGCTTCTTGTCTCCTCTCTGCAATCACAATGTGCTGATGTTCGAAGCAAAATGTTTTGTTTTAAATCGTACACCATCCAAATTTACAAAAAAAAACCCACCCCAAAACTCAAACCAAAAGAGGCAGCTCTCTCCCCACTTTCTCTCAGATGCTAATTATAGCAAACTCAGCTCTCCAGCAGAAGCATCAGTCGACAGAGAGTTCAACTCTTTTCAGAGGCTGACGCTTTGGAAAAATATACTGGGGATGGTGCATACAACTGGGAGGTCTGGCAGGTAGACTCTGCAGGTGAACATTGAGAGTTTCAGACTTCGGAGTTCCTTCCCCTTCCTCCCCCAATTCCTGGAATATTGTATTGCTGCTTGGTCTTCACTTTTAAATCATCTGGTGCTGTGCTGTCAAGACGTGTTATTTTCATAAAGTTGGCACCAGAAGTTATTTTTTATTCCAGCTCAATTTAGAGAAGGGTAGCAAATATTCTGGGTTTGCTCTGAAATCATTACGGAAGCAGTTCCTGGATTATACATCATGATTGCTCCTGCAGTGAAAGTGCAGCTCCTCTGTCAGAGATTCAGCCTGATGATGTTTCTGGCTGTTAGGATGGAACCCCAGGCTCTGTCCCCACCACAAGAGAGGGGTAGAATATGCTTGCAAATTCATTCCAGTGCTGGTTTTTATTAGGGAATCTTATTTACATACATACATGCATTCACTTCTTGCACAAGAAAGCTGGAGGCATTTTTTTTTCTTCTACTGCATTTTAGAGGCAATCTGACATTTCTAATGCCTCCCAGGTATGCATAATTCAGCCTGTTCCATGTCTGTGTTTTCCAAAATAACACTGGAAAATTATCTGGGTTCCTGCTTTTTTTGGACAATCATTACTCTCACTTTTTCCAAGTTGACCTATAAATGTCCATATGCTGCAGGATATTTGCAGTAGGTGTAGGTTCCTTTGGAGACGCTCTTGTGTGGGAGACAATATGACAGCTCATCTGCATAGCACAGGCATCATACCCCTGACTCGATTTAGCAGAGTCCTGGATCTGAAGGCTTCTCCCATGTAGCCTGTATGTTAAGGGGATTGCTCATATACTCTGTGCACTCACGCTCTCTCGTGCCATCATTTCTCCATTCTCTGTGGGCAACTCAGCTGCTGTGACAATAAATCACAGTGTTGCAACAGGTGTGGCAGACCCCGGCTTGGGGGTATGGCCTCTGCTGTTGGAGCTCCACACTGTATCCAGACATCTTGGAGTACTATGTCCACCTCTGGAGTCCTCAGCACAGGAGAGACATGGACCTGCTGGAGCAGGGCCAGAGGAGGCCACAGCAATGATGCGAGGGCTGGAACCCCTCTGCTGTGAGGCCAGGCTGAGAGAGCTGGGGTTGTTCAGCCTGGAGAAGAGAAGGCTCCAGGGAGACCTTATTGTGGCCTTTCAGTACTTAAAGAGGGTCTATAAGAAAGATGGGGACAGACTTTTTAACAGGTCCTGTTGTGATAGGACAAGGGGTGATGGTTGTAAAGAGAGGAGATTTAGATTAGATAGAAGAAAGAAACTTTTTACACTGAGGGTGATGAAACACTGGCCCGGGTTGCCCAGAGAGGTGGTAGATGCCCCATCCCTGGAAAGATTCCAGGTGAGGTTGGCTGGGGATCTGAGCAACCTGCTCTAGTTGCAGAAGTCCCTGCTCACTGGAGGGTGGTTGAAATAGATGACCTCTAAAGGTCCCTTCCAACCCAACCCATTCCATGATTCTATGATCCTGTGGTGTTAAAAAATGTACTTTAATGTACAGCTGGAAGATTTTATGTTAAAAACTTTGCATTGAGCTTGTGTAACAGCAGGGATGAAGGCTGTATTGATAAACTGATGGAACTGATGTCCCCAGAAGAGTGTTCAGTCTTCCAAACGCCATGACTTTCAATTAAGAACTACAAATTGTCCCTAGAATTGATGAGTCTATGCAGGTTACCAGCTTGAAATTGGGATGAGTTACAGGAAAAGAAGCTGTGTCACACCACACCTCAGCATCCCTAACCTTATTACAGTTAGATGTCAATGATTTTCCCACAGCAGCCAAGGAATTTGTGGGCATTTGGGTGGCTTTGTACTAGCATAAGGCCAAGTCAGGTGTTTAAAGACCTCCAGCAGACAAATATCCTTCCTGTCTGACAGATGTGTTTTGGAGGAGAATTGAGCAGGTGGGCTTGAACACAACAGATAGGGCACTTTTATTCATTTTGGAGTCCTTTATGTTTTGGCAAGGTGTGCCATGGCTAAAGACCCCACAGAAGTCTGTTCCTCCTGTGAGCTCGGCGGTGCTGTCTCCTGTTGTATTTTTTGGTGTCTAGTGAGACCACTGCAAGCAGAGGCTGCCCTCTGGCTTTCTCAGTCCCATGGAGGGACACAGCCTGGGCTCGCCAGCTGTGCAAGGAGCAGGGAACATCACTGTCACACAGGGCTTTGACTGATGACTGATCTCCGTCAGGTGTGCTGGAGGAGTGGCAGGCGTGCTGGTATCATTTGCCAGCAGGTTTTTTGGGCCTGTGTAGAGTGTGCCCATGGGGTGGTTGACCTGAGTGTCAGTCAGGCTACAGCTGTGGAAAGGTGAGCTGGTCCCTGGGTGTATCAATCACATTGAGGGGCTGCAGCTGGACTCTGAGTTGAGCCTACCAGGGAGGTGACAACAGCTGGTGTCCAAGTGACAGCCTCACTGGGGATGGCTGAGTCAGCCTCATGTGAATGTGATACTCAGGGGACAGTGATGGTTTCAGTGTGTCAGTTATGTTGGGGGTTGAAGCAGGGGTTGGTCCCTGGCTGTGTTAGTCACACAGGTGTGTGTGACAGCGTGGCAGCCTGAGTCTCAGTCAGACTAGGAGAGTGACAAGGATGGTCCCTGTGTCAGTTGCACTGGAGGTGTGACCGGGGCGGTCTCTGGTGATGTCACTCACGCTGGGGGTGTGATGGGGCTGTCCCTGCTGGTGTCAGTCACACTGGGGATATGATGAGGGCTGGCGTCTGGCTGTATCAGTCAAACTGGGGGAATAACAGGGACTTGTATCTGGCTGTCAGTCAAACTGAGGGAGTGATGCGGGCTGGTCCGTGACTGCGTCATTCCCACTGGGGGTGTGAGGGAGGCCGCCTTCTGGCTGCGTCAGTCACATTGGAGGTGTGACAGGGGAGGTCCCTGGCAGTGTCAGTCACTGAGGATGTGACAGGAGTATGTCACTCACACAAAGGATTGAGAGGAGCTGTCCCCAGCTTTGTCAGTCACACTGGAGGTGTGACGAGGCTGGTCTCTGAGTGTCAGTCACACTACAGCTGTGACGTGGGCCGGTCTCCAGCTATGGCAGCCCCGCCGGGGGTGTGACGGGGGCCACTCTCTGAGCGTGCGTCTCACGAGGGTGTGGCAGGGGCTGACCTCTGGCTGTGTCAGTCACTGGAGGTGCGGCTGGTGCCGGGCTCCGGGTGTGCCGGTTCCCAGAGGGTCTGAGAGGGCCCGGCTGCGGCGCCGCGGTACCCTGGGGACTTCAGCAGGTTGTATCGGCGCGCCGTTGATGACGCAAGCACAGCGCGACAGCCGGGCTGCGGCCGCCGATTGGTGGAGGGAGCTGTCCGTCAGGCGGGGGCGGGGCCACAGTGCGTCATCAGCGGGTGTGGTTTGCTTAGACGGCACAACATAGCGGCTGCCGGACGGGGTGGGCAGGGCTGTGAGAGCAGTTGGCCTCGCCCGGCGTGGGGGGGAACGCTCTGTCCGCGGGGCTGGAACCGCCGGGGGCAGCGCCCGGCCCGGCCCGGCTCGGCTCCGCCGCGCACGGTGAGGGGCCCTTTCGCCCTGGGAGGAGCGAGGGGAGAGAGTTGGGAAACTTCTCGGCTGGGTCTTGGGGCGGCTCAGGTGAAGCGCCGTGTTTCAGTCAGAGCTGCTCGTTCAGTTTCCTGTTTAAAGAAAAGAGAACTCGCAGAGAACGTGTGTTTTCCTGGAGCACTGCTAAAAGCGTCCGCTCCAGGTACTCCAGTAAAAATCCTTTATGCTGAATGGTTATTTGAATAGGTTATTGTGGGAAAACACGCTCAAGTGACTTGCAGCTGGGGTGTCAAAACTGCATGCATCACACTAGTTGTCGCTTAGCTTTGTGTGCTTGACGAGTAGAATATCTGTGTTCAGATAACACAAGTCTGTGAAGGACTCAGAGGCACCTTATCAAATGAGTTTGAGATTCCTGCCCTGCTATAGGAAAAATCTAATCACAGTGGAAAAGTGCGCCTGTAAGAATCCGTGATTTACAGGAGAAAGCAGCTGATTCAAAAGCTTTTTGCTCTCTATCAAGGCTCAAGGTCTGTGGTGCCTGCGTCCCAACTTGTGTGCCTTGGTCCAGGTGCTGCTGCAGAGATCCCCTGGTTTGTGAGGTAATGAGAATAAATCGACTCTTTGCATTTCAACCATGGTCTTGTGGTTGTTCCTGCACTGGCTCACACAGTTGTCAAGTGCTTTTCTGAGCCAACCTAGTAATCCAAGAGTTACAATAAAACCCACTGAGTACAGATCAAGGGGTTTGAGGGGATTGTTCAGCAGGTAGAAATTTCTCCTTTAACAAGCTTGTGTATGCATTTTGTGGGTTTTCCAAACCAAGCACATAGGAGGTACGTGTGGACATAACAAACGCACCTCTAAACCCACAACCAGTCATTGCAGAAAGCCATTGGTTATAGTTGTTCTTGCATATGCACATTCTGTCCTGCACCAGAAGAGTGAGATTATAGCTTTGCAGACTCCTTTACAATCTTGCATGTCTAGCACTACAGTTGAGCTGCCAGGGTTGGGATGGGGATAGTAACAATATTGCACAAAAGTTTTGCGTAAAGATTTCTTGACAATCCAGATTGATATGTGCAAAGGAAAATGCAAGTTTGAGAAACAAGAGAATGCCAGGAAGTTATGACTTGACCAGACTGTTTTTTTGCAGTCCCTGCCTAGTTTCCTTCTGTTAATTGTTCCATGTTCTTTAGAACTTGACTCTAGATTTTGTAACTGTATCTGACTTTTGCTTTAGTTAGGACTTGATTTCTCAATATGTTTTTTTCTTCCAAGTGCCGTGTTTATGAGATGCCAATTGACTGGGACCTGAAGACCTAGAAGCTGGCAAGCTTCGAAGAAAAAGCGTGTTAAGATAACAGGCTGGACCTCACTAGAGATAGAACAATTCCTTGTTTCAGGGGATTTAAGAGAGGACAGCATCAGAGATCCTGAACCTCTGTCTGTAGCACATTGTATGTGGTGTAATTGGCTTTGGTAGGAGAGCATTTGCTGTTGCGTACTGTGATAGTGCTCTGGAAAAATTCAGTATCTCTAACAGTAAACAGCTATTGCTAGTTTCTCCTCAGAGTTCAGTGTGCTAAAAGAAGCCCATCTTTCTCCTGGGGAGTTAAAAGTTCAAGCTTTAGCCAAATATTAGTTAAGTCTCTCTGAATTCAGCTCCTACTTAGAAGAAAAGTTAGTTGGCTTTTTTTTTTTAATGTAGAGGAGTCTGAAACTCTCAGATGTTTAAAGTGCTTATGGCAGTCCTGCAACAAAGTAGACAGTTGTCAGGGGAGAAACCTGGAGCGCAAATAAAACCTCAAATTTGATAGGATATGATTTTAAACCCTTCATAAAATATATTAAGCTCCCATTGTGATAGTAAATTTGTGCTTTGTAGCAAATTTAACAGAAACATGGGAGTATAGAGTCTAATGATTTTTAAAAATGTGAAAATTACTCCAAAGCAGATGGAACTGACAGATTTCAGATACTCCTCTGTCCTGACAGACTCTTTACATTTAAAACACATAAAGGTGAGGTAGCATAAATAAAAAGAAAGGTTTGGCACCCATAGATGTGTGTTGGGAATAGAAATATAGGACGTGTACAAAGCACCAATAATGTAATTCTAATAGGAGTCATATATTGTAAAGAGATGGGTGTTTCACTTCTTTCTGCCACCATCTTCCTCTTTGTGTCTGCTGGAATAACTCATAAAGACTGATGAGAAAGGCTTACAATGCAGAATTTAATGAAATCATGTGCTTATAAATGCGACATGAAATAGAAGACAGAGTACATTTTAAGTACCTTGGTATTAGGAGGAAAAATTAAATACATGGAACTTGATAGAGCTAAGTATATTCATCTGCAGAGAAAGCACACAAAATGAGGCCTCTGATTTTTTTTATTTATTTTAGGTTAAAAGGGAAACATTAGTAGAGTTGCCAGTTCTTCATTACCAAAAGCGAGAGGCTAGTTTTGGGACTGTGGTCATGAATTTTATGAGTTTGTTGACACTTTTGTTGATCTAAGAGTTGAGGTGTGTACCTGCCTTTATCACCTTGCCTTTTTCTGTCTCATCTCGAACCAACAACAGGAGACATGGTGCACTGAATAGGGTTGCCCTGAGTGCTTGACCTAAACCACGAGACACCATTTGGAGTGTTCTGCATTATTTATTACTATGAAAGTATCTTCAGTTAAACTGACACCTCCAGTGCAAACATTGCCTGGTAGATAATGAAATTCTTGTTCCTTTTCCAAGGAAGCCGACATGAAAGCAGCCATCCATGAGAGGTCATGGGGATTTGTACTGCCTTGTCTCAACAATTACTAGCAAGTAAGCACTATATGAAACCATAGGATGGAGGCGAACTTGGTTTCTGTTAATGACAAATGTCACATAGGTGAAGAACACTCAGGTGATTCCTGACAAACCTCAGAAAAGGTGAGTTGCCAAGCCAGCTGGCAGCTGGAGATGGCCGAAGATTACTCACCACATGCTAGTCCTGAGTGCATCTTTCTAGACCTTCAACCCAACAAGAAGTCCATATAGAACTGCAGTGCAAAGAAGAGGAGACCTTTTGTCCCGGTTTGAGTTAGAGGGGAGGGGGTTCAATTGGTTTGAGTGGGGAGGTTTGCCCTGGTTTGAGTTAGGAGGGGGTTGGGTTTGATACTGGCTTTGTATATATTCCACTCTATTATTATCTTCATTAAAGCTGTTTTAGTTTTCTAATCCATAAGTCTCTCTCTCATTCTCTTCCTCTCCCATTTGGGAGGGGAGAGGGGCCAAGAGCAATCCATAAGTCTCTCCCTTATTCCCTTCCCCTTTTTGGAGGGGAAAGAGGGGTTAACAGAGAGCCTCTGATATAGGTCTAGTGGACTGACTCTAAACCTTGACACCTTTGAAGCATAATTCAGCCAACCCGCCAGCACTGACCTGCAGTGTGAAGATTAATGTTTAGAATGATTTTCCTCTGAATGCTCTGAGGAACCTCAAGAAAGGATAAGTGAATATGGTGAAAGCATCATTCTTATTGATGCTTTTGAGGAGGAGGAGGACCTGGAGCATCTGAAGGTGCTTTGGTCATTTCCTCCCTATGAGGAAGACCATTATGTGCTGGCATTATGCTGTTCCTTGTCAGCTGCAAGAGGAAATGCAGCTGTTGCATCAGGCTGAAGTCAAAAGAGATATGCAGTTGTTGGATATGATCAGGACTAGCTGGATGCATCTGGGCATCTATGATTGTGAGGCTGACGTGTTAAATTGGAGCTCTGGTGTGCAGATGGTCTCTTACTTACAGTTTTGATGTCTGGTTTATCACCCCCTCTGGGGCTTTGTGGAAGTGTCACTGGTAGACTGCACAGCCCTTTTGGCCAGAATGACTTAACCATCTTTTCTATCATAGAATTATAAAATCATTTTGGTTGGAAAAGACCTTTAAGATCATCAAGTCAAACTGTTAACTCAGTACTGCCAGATCACCATTAGACCATGTCCCTCAGCACCACATCTACATGGCTTTCAAACCCCTCCAGGGATGGGGACTCCACCACTGTCCTGGGCAGCCAGGGCCAGGCCTTGACAACCCTTTCAGGGAAGAAATCTTTCCTAATATTCAACCTAAACCTCCCCTCTCCATTCATCCTTTCATGTTTTGATGTATTAGTTTTAATAAACCATAATTTGTACTTTTAAAAAATGACCGTTCATCACCTGCACCCCCCACATGTGTGCTTGGCTGTGGAGATACTGGCACTATGAGTGTTTATGTGTTACTAAAGCTTTCCTTATGGGGAAGTGATGGATGAGGAGAGGGTTGTGTGCTTGTCCTCCATAAGGGAGGTGGAAGGGATACATGATTCCATGGAGCTAGGAGGAAGAAAGCCTTGACCCTGCCCAGCTACTGCACTACAATAAGAAATGGCTAAGGATTTTAAATTCAGAAAAATGATAATAAAAATAATGAAAATCTTCTGAGGTTTTTTTCCTGGTTTGTAAGAGTTAGAATGATGGTTCTTTCTCAGCAAGGTTCACTATACTAAGCAGCATGTGGATTTCTTCTCGTGGTTTCAAGGACTGTCATTAAAGGAATGTTGATTTTCAGCTGCCTAATCTGAAGGAACTGAGCTGCTGCTTACTTTTCCCTCAAAAGTAGCTCATTTTTCCATGTGAAAGGAGTAGGTACGTTTCTGTTCCTCACCCTCAAATCCCAGCAGACTAGTTTCTGGTTTCATGTGTATTTTTAGAAAGATCTGTGAGATCACAAAAGAGTAGAACTTGGAGCATTCTTGTATACTGTATTTTCATGCTAGTAATATACACTCTTGTTTCATTTTTAATTTGAGCTCTATTTGACATTAATTGTAGAAGCCCATTTCCAAATCCTGCAGGAGTTCTGTTAAGAAAAGACAGCCAGATAGCTGTATGCAACCCAGCTGCTGCGTTCGAAGCAGAAGCAACCTCTGCGATACAACACAGGAACGTAGGAGAGCAATTTCGACTGCAGGAAGTGCAGAGCTGGTCAGGACGATCATGGGGGGATAGATGCAGAGCACTGAGGGGACTGTAGCCCCCAAAACAAGGGTCCTTTCCCCAGTGCGCAAAGTCAGTCCACACACAGAGTTGAGATATTTGCTTTATTTCAGCTCTGCAGAAAGGGGTGCTGAGTGATAAATCGCAAATCCAGCCCGTTAGCTCAAACAGCAGCAGTTTATATACAACACAAATAACAGATAAATTACATATGATCGCTTATGTGATTTTAAATCACATCAATCATTGTATGCAAGCTCCATCAATTACCTAATTCATTATACTAAGATGTTCCTATATTTACATTTGAATTCTCCTCCTAGAGGTGTGGTTTTTAGTATTAAAATCACCATAGGTTATGTCAAGGACATCTCCACATCTTGATCTTTGTCCAAACCTGTCTCTGGTTTCTGCAAAGAAGCTGTAATGAGGCCATATCTACAAAAGCTGACAGAATTTTGCTGTCTTCAGATACCACTCTTAATTATTGCGTCTTATTTCTGATTACTTTAGCCTTCGAGGCCATCCCATCCTTTAGCCTTAAGGGTATCCCATTCTTGTTACCCTGGTTTCAGACCAGTTCATTATAGGCATATTCAGCCTAAAAATTTTTAACTCTATCCTTCTGACATCAGAATGACTGGTTGTGGTTGAACAGAAGCTGTTGGGAGCTTCCCAGCAGGAACTGGGGAACTGGATGTTGGATGACTCCTGTTTTACAGCTAATGATGGGAATGTAAAAATGGGACATAAGGGAACGAAATGTGCTGATAAAGAATAGGAGGGAGGGTTGCAGGGCCACGGAAGAGGGAGAAGTGCTCCAGAAATGGTGGAAGTTTCTGCTCCAAGTTGGTGGGTTGTCAGCTATAAGTGATGCAGGAAAGGAACCTGAGTAGGTGGCTTTGGAAAAGGCAAATGGGGTCCTAGGATGTCAGGCAAATGAATTCCACTAGGAACTAGGAAATAGTGCTGCTGTGAAAGGCCCTGGTAGGACTCGACTTAAGATGCCAAGTGCAGTTCTGGGCGCTCTGAGTGAAGAAACGTTCAGGAGAGAAGCGAGACACAGAAGTTGGGGACTGTGGACTGAGGTTCCTGACATGAGCAGAGCCTGTTTTCTTCCAACAAAGCAAAGTGAATCCATTTCCCGCTAAACTTCTGCGGGAAGACGCACAGTTATTGCCATGGGAGGGAGAAACACCCAGTGCCTTGGTGCAGGCTGGAGCTGGGAAGACGGCTCCAGGCCCCCGGGAGCACCGGGGGCTCTGGAGAGCCCATCAGCGGCAGCGGACGGGCATCTCCTCGTTCGGTTGCTCCTCCGCTGATGCCGGGGCCGAGGTAGGGGGGTCCGGACCACCCCGGGTCCCTCCCAGCCGCTGGCAGCCGCCGGCCGGGCCGCGCTGCGGTTGCGCCGCTGCCGGGGTCTCCGCGCCGGCGCGAAGGGCTGCGCGGTACCGGCAGCACCGGGGCCACGGCCAGGGAGCTCCGCAGGTAGGGCAGGGGGAACGGGGGGCACCGGCGGCTGCCGAGCGGGATGGTCTCCCGCGGCACGGGGGAAAGTTTGGGGGTTCGTTCTGCCTGGAATAAAAAATTATCTTTTAAAAAGAATTTTATTATTATTATTAAGCTTACATCGCAATTTAAGTATTTCCCCCCTCCCTGCGGAATGCAGACGGCCCTTTGTCAGGGAGTTCTCTCAAGCCAAGCAGTGCCAGCCTCTCCTGGAAAAGTTTCTTTTTTTGTTCATCAAAGGAAAGCCCGGCTCCGTGACGGGGCTCGGGTGATGCTGGCGGAGCTGAGCCCCCGGCCGGAGGTGAGGAACACTTCCTGCGCTCCTTGCGAAACTGAGGGGGCTGGTGGGAGCTGAGGGTGACTTGAGCCGTGCTGTTCCAGGCAGCGGCTGATGAAGAAGGCTCATGGTGCTTGTTTGCCTTATCGCAGCCGAAGAAAGCACAGCTTGTGTCTCGGATGAAGCTGGGCTTTCTGAGATGTGAATGAAACCTTTCACTTAATGCACAGCGCTGTAGCTATTTAAACCTACTGAAACTGAATAGATAAGTTTGATGTATGCATGTAAATGCAGAAATATGTACATTTTTACATATATGTATTTTTATATATATACACGCTTGTAGTGAGAGAAGTCTTATCTAGACAAAAAGTTAGGAAGTGAAGAAACAGTGGGAGTAAAGGGAATATGAAAAGTGGGTGTGAAGGAGAAGGTGGGGGCTGGAGGAGCAGCCAAGGTACCTGTCGGGATGGGACAAGTGCAGTTTCTGAGCTTAGACTAACAATTCAGTGTGAGTGCAGGTTTAAACCAGGAAAGCAAAAGCTCCCTGTGGAGCTGCTGTCATCTGAGGCTGCTGGGACAAACCTGGAAAAGCTTTTGTGAATCTGTGCTGTGGTATGGTATAAACAAAAACATCTTCACGAGAAAGTTTGTGACTGAGATGAATATTTCTGACCAAGTACCATTGCATATATTTTCTGCTAGCAAGGGTGGTCTGCAAAGGGAGTTTACCTGGAGAATTTGAAGCTGTTGGAGTAGACCAGCACTGGAGGATTACTAGCGGTGCTTTGAAGCCTGGGAGGATTACTAGAGAGATTTCTGGACAGCTCTTTCATGCCTTTCCATCCATATGTCTTCTTTGCATGGTGCTAGCTGGTAGTGGTACAGGCACCCCAAATCTCCTCAGGATTGGTCAGGATGGGAGGCCAAAGACGTTCCCAAGCTTTCCACCACTTCTGTACATTGTTTCTGGTTTTGGCTGTTTGATTGACACAGTTTCAGGGTCTCACTGTGCTACCTAACTAGTTTCTGAAAGAAAATACTTTGTGAGTGGTGCTCCTAGTTTGTATTTCGCAAGATAAAAACAAGGATTAAGCATGAGTCCTCAGAAAAGGGTAGCTGTGCTGTAGGATTCTGCCAAAAGTGCTTGAACCCAGGAGTTCTGAAGATTTCTCATCTTTAGGTGGATTTTAAATGGAAATGATCCATTTATATTAGTAGTGAAGGCTGGATTATGGTAGAGGATTTAACATTATTAAACATAGTCTGTATTTTCTATGCTGAATGTTTATTTTCTAAGATGATTCTGTTTCTCCTGCATAACTAATAGCCTGTCCCATTCTTTTAGAAAAAAAAATCTTCACTGTGGTAACTTTATCTTCTATTAATACCAGAAATATGACTGCTCAATTGGGTGTTTTGTTTTCTAGGGCAGACTATGAAGACAGCTGGGAATGAGATGGCCTTACCGTGAAAGACCTGAAACTTTTGGTACACTTCGATGAACTGCAGATGAACACAGCGTACGCCTCAGAGCATGGATGTGAATGTGGACTGGGACTCTGAGAATAACATTTGTGATTCAGGTGAGAAGCATTCAAATTATTCCAGAAAGACCACTAAGCAGGTGGGTCACACACCCAGCCTTCAGAAGGAGGTAGACATGAATTACTTGCAGACATGCAGTCCTCGTTGCAACTCTGGTGGACCTTCAGGTAAGCAGGAGCTTCCTGTGGAGTTGCAGTGTGAAGACAAAGAAACCTATGAGACCTACTACCAGAACCAAGGTGAGAGTACAGCTGGGGTATTTGTCCCCTCTGGTAGCAACTTTGCCCTGCAGTGTGAAGATAAAGATTTAGAGCACTGTTCCACTGAGCTGTCCAAGAAACCACGGAGAAGACTATGCAGCGATAATGAAAACACCGTTCTAGTTGATATGTTTGACGAGGACCTGGAGCCTATCTCTGAGGAAGCTTTGCCATATCGATGCAAGAAGTGTGGTTCCTCTTTCCAGGGTGTGAGAGAGCTGCAGGAACATAAGCGAACTCACCTTGTGGAAAACTCATACCGATGTCCTGTCTGTGCCAAAGAGTTCTTCCGTGCAGCAAATTTGCGAATGCACAAGCTCATTCATTCTAGTGACAGGCCACACAAATGTCCAGAATGTGACAAGGGTTTCATTCGCACAGCTGATGTCTGGAGGCACTTACGCAGTGTGCACAAGATAGAGCGCTCCATGGTGATCCTGGGAAACGGCATGGTTAGGAACCCGTGGTCCATAGTGCACCGTAACCAACACACTGTTGAGTACACTGATCAACCTTGTGCTGAAAACCAAAAGTCTGAGGAAGATGACTATAAACCTTATGCCTGTCCAACATGCGGCAAAGGTTTCGACAAGCCTAACCTGCTTTCCAAACACAAGGTGATCCACCGACAGGACAAGCCCTATAAGTGTCAGGAATGTGGCATGGCGTTCGTCCAGCTGCTCAGGCTGAAAAGACACCAGCAGACTCACTCTGGGGAGCGCCCCTTCTATTGCGAGGAGTGCGGGGGGACGTTCACCCGGCTGGCATCGCTCCAGCGTCATCACCGTATCCATACTGGAGAGAAGCCCTACTCTTGCAGTTACTGTGGTCATTCCTTCACTGAGTCAGGTACCCTACGGCGGCACGAGCGCACACACAAATTGGACAAATCTTAGTTCATTTGTGATTGTGGTCTCCTTGGTTTCTTCTTGCCTGAATGAGGTCTACTCAGTTCTGCATGTCCTCCAGCCAGGCCAGCTCCACTTTCCAGCTGTGGTTGACAGGGAACACTACATCACTGGGATCTCTGTGGCTTGTACTGATAGAGATGACACTCACTGGCTTTAAACTGGCTTTGTATGAAAAAAATAACCTGATTACCACTGAGTAATGAAATGTGAGACTTGAGAAGACTGAAATCACTCACATTTTCTAGCACTGTCTCAGTTTGCCGGACTGACGATGCATCAGCCTGAGCTTTTCACAAGGATGCATGGACTGAGACTTCTCTCTGCAGTCTTGGTCACTGGATAAATTGTCTCTGCCCTCTCAAGTGCAATGCCTCTTTGGCTCTGGATTTGGAGATCTGTTGTTGCAGGTCTTTGCTAAGTCAGAACAGTCCAGAGTTGTCCCTCTGTCCTTTCTCTCCTTGCATTCTGCTGAGTTTTCCTTCCCGTTACTTTTTTTTATTTGAAGAAGTATCATGTTGGTTATTTAAAATTAAAAAACAACCACAAAACAGTTCCTGAATAAACTCAAGAGTTACCAGCTGTATTTCATAAATGTTTCTATCTAAGGGGATACTGATCCCTTACATACTTTTGTGTGATTAGTTGAANCATGTGAGCACTGATAGTCATAACAAGGGTGTGTGTTGTCAACACTCTCTGGGTCCTAGGGCTGCATGAGGAAAATCAGCTCAGACAGACCCACTACAGTCTGTTAATAATGGAAAAACTTTATTTTTGCTATGCTGTTGTATGTTCTTGGGGTGAGGGAACTGAATACATCTGTCTCTCTGATAGAACCATGCATCTGAAATCTGTCTAGGTGAGTGTTTAAGTTGGAAATGTTTGAGAACACAAAATTCAAAGACTGGAAGACTAAATTTAAGCCACCTTTGCTACTCATTGCTCAGGAATCTTCTTCATTTAAACGTTTTCACACATAAGCTTCTCATAACAAAACCATGTTTTGCGTTCTGTGATGTATCTGAGTACTACCCAAAGCAGGTGCTCAACTCTTCACTTCGATTTAGATTCAAATGGTTAGTGAAGAAAAACTTCCTCAGAAACTAGTCTGGCAGACTTGGGCAGGTGCTGGTAGGTACCCCAAGGCTGTGACTTCCATAGAGATATGTCTTGCCACACTTATGGCAGTGAGTTTTTTAACTTCAAAACTTAATAACAACACTTAATCTAATGCCAGCCACTGTGGTAGAAGCGTCCAGTTTGTCCTTAAGTTGCAGCCTTTCTTTCCTTTCTGTGTTGGAAAGCTTTGTTTCCTTTCCCTGCCACCTGCCAGAATTTTGCTAATTCCTTTCAAACACATTCTGCCATTTCAGCAGGAAATTGTGCAGCAGAGTGAACATAAAGCTTTGGGGTAATGTACCTTTGCATTTACTACCAGGCTATTGAATATAAAGTACTGATTATGCCATTTGTTTGCATATTTCATAGAGTAAAAAATGATGGTGGCTGCTCAGCACCCTCCGCCCGTGCAACAGCTGAGCAGGTGTTTTACGGTTGTGGGTACTGTTGTGTTTGAGATGAGGTCATTGGCTCGTATCAGGCTGAACCACTGTCCACAGCAACACTTTGGTTTGGTTATGAATGGGAGGCTAATTCTCCCAGCCTCACTAGTGGGTCCTTTTAATTTCATTCCTCAAAGGAGTTTCCAGATGAGGGAGCTGATATGCATCCTAATTCATAGGGATGTGTTACGTTGTCTCTGAAATGATGTACTTTTGTGACACAGATACCTCTGCTGGGATGGCTGGACCCTGCTACCATATGCATTTGCTACAGCTGTGAGTGAGACTTCTCCAAATTCCCCTCTTCAGGTAGTTCCAGTATGGTTGTAGGTGTCTGAAGGGCTTTTGATGGGCCCCTTAGCAAAGGGTCGGTCTTCTCTGAGGGTGCTTAGCTTCTCTGAGAGCAAAGATCTTTGCATGAAATAAATCCTGGCTGAAAGGAGACTGTGGGTAAATGATCTGCAGACAGGTCATCAGTGCTGTTCTGTGGGGACCATGCTGTTCAATGCCATCTGAAATGACCTAGAGAGAAGTTGGATAGCAAGATGACAAGACCGTTCCAGAAGCTGTCATGCATGAAGTTTCCACTCTCATCTTCTAAACCCATTTTGAAGTTGTCATCTACAGTCTCCCCTTCTAAGCATCCTGCTTCTTCCTCAGGAATGCAGTGATCTTGCTGTTGAAGGGTTTAATATCCAATTAAAGTGCACACCTTTATGTTGTGTGACTGTTCTACTTAGACTGTTGCAGGAATTGAGAACACGTAGTTATTCTGTTTTTTGGTGTTAGTTGGTGGAATTGGCACCTATAAGAGCATAATGGTGAAAGTGTTTTGAACAGTGGTCTGTTTAATGGGAAGAGTAAATGGTTGGTGAAATGAAACCTAAAAGGTTATTAAAAAGATACTTGCCTGGAAGGTTGACTTGCATATATAGTGCATGGGTGTGTGAAAAGAGTAATTTAAAATGTGTGATGGTTTCTGGGAAAAGCATGTTGAATCCTCAACAAAGAAACTTCCTCTAACTCCTGTGTAAGCTACAGGAAATCCCTTGGAGCTTAATTTAACCCAAAGACCGTCACTTCTGCACTTTACATTTTTAATATAAGGGTTTGGGAGACTCTCCCAGGCCCTGACACTCTCACAGTGTGAGTTTGAGGTGCTGATAGCCTGCAACAGACATAGCCATTTATGATATCTAGCTGAAACAGGAAGATAGTGAGCAAATATACCTGCTCTACAGCCTTGCTTCATGAGAGATGTTTTGAAGTGTGTGGTTTTAGCAGAAGTCATTTTTCTTTCTTCAGAGTAGCCAATGTATCTATTAGCTCCACCAAGTCATGCCACCAAGTGAGGCCATGGAAGAAGCAGTTCCCTTTGATGCTGTGCTGAGGACTCACTCCAGACCCTCATTGCCAGGGCATTATGGGAAGCACTTGGACACAAGCAAGGGCTGGAGCTTTGAGCTAGACAGGGGATCCTGATTGTATGAGTAGTTTTGATTGCTGGATGGTGGTGTGAACAGTGGAATGTAGAAATATCCTTTGGTCTTTGCTAATTTCCCTGTCCTCTTACTACATTACTTCTGCCCATCTTGTTCTTATCACAGGAAAATTCTCTCAAGACTGTGAAGTTAGAATAGCTCCAGCACTGCAGACTCCTGGCTCTCACTGGCCTGGAATCATCAGCCAGTCCTTGGCATCTACAGGACTATTTGTTAACAAAGGTATTACACGGTAAATATGCCCGTGCTTGTGGACTGTAGATACCTTGCACAAAGAAGCAGCTACTACTGTACAGTCTTTCTGCTCCTCTGCATACCATCATCCTCGTCTTATGCTATTTGTCTTGTCTTACTTTGGAGGAGTCTGAAGCAGGAGTCTTTGATATAAACAGAGAGCACTAAGCAATCCATCATTTGTCAATTAATCTGAGAAAAAAGCATTGAAATCTTTGGAGCAGACAGCTTTTATTTAAAGTGAGGCTTCATCATGTGATGATCTTCCTCTCATCTTGTAGAGTTTCTGTTGACATAAGGGGTCCCCACTGCCATTTTCCTATTTCCAAACTGAAAACAAGGAGAGGTTGAGATCTCCCCAGCAGAATGACAGACAAAGAGCATTTCACTAGGATAGCACACTGGAAATAGAAGGGAAAAGCATGTTTTATTTTGGTGTTCCCAGATATGCCTGATGCTTTGAGAAGTTAAAAAGTTGTTGGCCTGAACAAGGTTAGAATCATCTTAAAAGAGCAACCACAGACTAGGAGCTAGCCCATGAAGAAGGTAATACAGGTCTCTCCTCCAGAACGTAGCCCACTTGTAAATGCATTGTAGGGTGGTTGTGCTACTGAACTGCCCCCCACAATGGGAGAATCATGTTTTCCAGAGGAGGCTGTGCTCAAATGGATGTGCTCATGCAGTTCATGTAATGGCTTTCCTCTTGTAAAGAAAAGAGCAGAGTTATCAACTCCTTCTCTCATTAAGGGTTTTATCTTCTTTGTTGCTTACATGCTTCGAATCTGAAATTCGGAGAAGTGATTTGTTCTGAGCAGGTCTGTTTCTGTACAAGCTACCAGTACATATCTTGTTGGCTGCAAGGGACTCTTTAGGATAGGTCCCTGGGCTTGGAGCCTTGCACAGATAACAGAAGGTAGCCTAGCCACCAGCTTGCCACTTAACAGCTCTTCCCCATAACTACCTGATGTGTCTTAAAGAGAAACGTCTTCCTTGGTGCAAGGATGCTTTTTGTTGAGTGCAGTAAGTTTTACCTCTAAAAAGTCAGCATTTTTTGCTGGCTTGCTCACCCAGCCTCTGTTCTCTTGCTGGAAAGAGGTTGTACTCATTTTCTTCTTCCTTGATATCCTTGACCAGTGTTGCTGCTCCTGAAAATGCTGCTGGTGGTGTCAGCAGGGATGGTTTAGTGATTTCAGTGGTTTCTTCTGAATTGCCAGTTGGATTGACAGCAATTTAGAAAGAGGAGATACTAAAATCTAGGATGTCAGCAGTTGTTAAAGAATTTGGTCTGAAGACTTTTGCTTGGTAAGTGATGAGTGAAGGATGACATGTTCTCATTTTTTGAGAAAGGGCACTGGGAGAAGGTACAATACATCGTTCAGTCTCCCAGACCCAAGATTGAAGTGGGATCTAACTGGCCTTCCTTGTGGGACCTCTTAGGAAGACTGCTAGTAGGTATGTCTTAGTTCTTGTATTTAAGAAGCATTTTGACCAGTTGCTAGAATTCATATTTATACCTTACTTGTTTAAAAAGAAGATGAACTCGCTTGTAGAAGTCTGTCTGCTGACTGTGCAAAGTGGTTTGCCCCAGGAGCCTGAAAAAAAGTCGATATTGACTTTCTCATTGAGAAGAGTCTGAAACATGGTTCAGTGCAACCCCAGGGAAGCATTTCTGCTGGCACAGCGTGTTACTTCTGCTGGATGAAAGCTGACCTTGCCAGAAAGCACGGCTGTGTTGGACCACTGTGGGAAAATCTAGGCACTGAACACCACACTGCCTTGGCTGCTGGCACCAAATCCAACGGACTGGGGATGTTTTTCACCCACTGCAGTGTGCTTTGGGAGGTGCTTCCTTCCCAGGGAGCCAGGAGGTTGGGGGCTGCATTTCCCGAGTGCAGAGAGATGGCTGGTTGGTCCTGTCTTCACCTGCACATCACCTGCTCCAACCTGCTTCACTTCTGAACATGTGCAGATGCACAGTCCTTGCATACAGTAATGAGAAACTGAAATATGCTATGAATCTACAAATACCTGTGCTCCAGACCACAGCAGCACACATGGGCTAAAAGCACAAGATATCTTCTTTTAGACTGCTCATGGCATAAATGAGTAGATAGAGAGTATTTTTTTCCAGTGTATTTGCTTGAGACACAACAGATGCTTTAAAATAGCTTCAGGACAGGGGAGCTCATGTAAACACAAAGAATATACCCAATTTTAACTGCTTTGTTTCCTTCTCTGTTATGACACAACATCCAGTTTGTAATGATCAGAAAGTAATCGCTGCCAGAGTGAAAAATAAAGCTAGACTCTCTTAATCCTTGGCAGCTACAGTGCAAGCACATTTATTATAAGCACATTTATATATCCTCATTTACAGATATTTTTACATGCCTTCAATAGCACTGCATGGTCAAGTGGTCTGGGACTAGGGCTTGGCTCTTCAACAGGTTTTTACAACCTTGAAGAGCAGGATAAGAAATCCAGAAACAAGAGATGAGCAATGTGGGACATGCTCCCAAAGTGCAAGGGGGTAGTGCTGGCAGCAAGGTTGGTGTAAAGCTCTGACCCACTAAGGTGGGACAGTGAAAGGCTCTAGACTGGGGATGAGGACAGCTCTCTTCTTGGATAGGCTTCCTCAAATTGATGTGATTTCTTGCAACAGAAGACAGCCAGCTTTGAGCCAGGAAAGGGCCCAGCTTGATCTGTTTTGTTCATACTCAAAAAGGGGAAGTAAATTTGGGGGGCTTTTAGCAATTTCCAGTGCAGAGCCTTGCTGAGTGTGTTGTGCATTTACCTGGCTTTTGGCCTGACTTCCTTTTGATTTCACAGTTTGCTGTAATTGCTTTTTTGCTCCTCTCATCAGAAAACACCCTGGGGGAAGAGCTTTAAGTGACTTTTCTGTCTTCTTTTGTAAAGATTTTACTGGCTGACTGTTTACAGACCTATGAAACATGACCATTGCCACCCCTGGCAGTGGAAATAATGGAGTCAGCCTAGCACGCACCTTCCTTGTTCTTCCAGGCTGGTCCCCAAACCCTTCCTGGAAGAGCTTACATGCAGGAGGTTGGGCAAGCTGAAGCAAAGTGATATGGATGCACACATGATACGGAGTAGCACACGCCTGCTAAGATTCTGGGCTTCATCCCTCCCCTACTTACCTTGTGGGACTTCCCCACAAGGGATGTTTATCCTAAAACCATGCAAAAGGTCAGTGCTAAATACCAGCCCAGGGTATACTCAACCTCACTCTGCACAAGAGGGGCTAAAATAAATCCAGGGATACTCTGACTCTGAAAACATCAGAACCTTTCCGATACTCTTGTTGTCTCCTGCAAATGAACCTGGCATTGTGTTGGCATAGTAGGAGGAGTAGAAGGAAGGACCAGAAGCAGGGGTGTCCTTTGTGATCGGCTGAAGTCTAAGCAAAGCATGGCTGCTGGAGCAAGGATGACTTGGGGTTGTGTTAAGAAGCATGAAGTTCATGTGAAGAGCATTCGGGGATTTGGATCCTGAGCAGGCTGGCATCCAGTGAGTAGGCACTTAATAAATATCACTCTTTTCTTCTAGCTAATGAGAAAGGTGCAAGGGGGCTTTCTGTTTTCTCATACATGCCAGGGTCCTTGCTGTGATGAAGAGGTCAGCGAGGCACATCTGCTATGTCCTGGCTGTTCCTTATCTTTCAGGCCCATCCCTGGTCCCATGGGACATTCAGGTGGGGAGTGAATTTTCCTTCCCAAGCCCTGTGTTCGTGGAGCTGTGAAAACCAGCTGGGAAGCCCCTTTTCAGAGGTGGCCAGCTGAGCCCTTGGAAGCAGCCAGCAGAGTGAGCCCTATTTGCATGATGGTGCTTCAAGGTGGGATCCCATCCAGAGAACCACTTCCCCTGCCCGAGAGGCACAGATATAGCTGGCACATCAGTGTGACTGGTGGGAAATCAAATGATGCTAGACAGCAAGGAATGGGACTGCAGCTTCATCCTGGTGCCACTCTCACACAGCTGCTGGAAAGACCTTTCTGGCAAGTGCTATGAAACAGAAAATGAAGCTCTGAGACCTTCATGTGAATAACTTCAGCAGGGAGATCTGGCTGGCAAAATGTTGTCACCAAGTAAGGCTGAATAAATCAGGTACCGTCCACTAAATATCTCTGTTGTCATTTGGAAAACCTTGGGTTCTAGCATTTGAGGATGCAGTGGTAACTAGCAGTTAATTATCAAGAAAGAAAGAAAGGAAAAAAAAAAAAGCCAAAAAGTGCTTCTTGCCCTTTTGTTCTTCAACAGACGGGTGAGAATAGGATGTTCCCAGCAGTAACTTTTTAATTATTTCGCTACTGTACATCTCTCTTACAGTGCAAGTTAGAAATGTCAGTTTAATTTTCTTTTAATTGCCTCAGCTATCAGGTACCTGAGAAAAAACATTTTTACCAACTGTCTGAACCCTGCTCTTGGTCTCATAAAGCAGCTTATTGCTGTAGAAATGCTCAGTGCACTTCTTCAGAAAGGAGCTCTCCCAAGGGGAGAGCAAAGGGTGCAAATATTTTGCCTGTAATTACCATATCCAGTGTACTATGCATGAAAGGAAAGGGTTGTGTTTGGCAGTGCTGAGGTCATTGGCAGCACAGGAGGGTTTGGGCTCTGATTTTGCTTTTCTTGCCCATTTCCATGTGGAATTTAAACCCGGTGTGTATTTGCTTGACCCGTGAGGTTGTTGGAGTTTTCACCATCCCATGATACGGGTGTGGTGCCTTGGCACAGCTGGAGCAGGGTGCTCAGCCTTGCCAGGGAGGTGGATCCCATGCTGGCCAAGCTGGGATCCTCTTTTCCTGAAAGGAGAGCAGTCAAAAAGAAATAATGCAGAAGTGATGGAACTCTGCCTCTCACCTGTGCTTGGTCAGTCTGCTTTTGGCTGAGTGCCTCCTCCTTCCCTGCTGGCCCTGTGCTGGGGGTTCTGTGGCGTGCAGGAGCACTTGCAGCCCCAGATGCGACAAAAAGCGTGGCCACCAGGACTAGAGCAGTGATGGTCCTCTGTACTTAGCACTGGTGAGGCCACACCTTGAATACTGAATTTGGTTTTGGGCTCCTCACTCCGAGAAGGACATTGAGGAGCTGGAGTGTGTCCAGAGAAGGGCAACAAAGCTGGTGAAGGGCCTAGAGCACAAGTCTTGTGAGGAGTGGCTGAGGGACCTGGGGTTGTTCAGCCTGGAGAAAAGGAGGCTCAGGGGAGACCTTCTCGTTCTCAACAACTCCCTGAGAGGAGATTGGAGTGAGGTTCCTTCTCCCAAGGAACAAGTGATAGAACAAGAGGAAATAGCCTCAAGTTGCACCAGGGGAGGTTTAGGTTGGATATTAGGAAAGATTCCTTCCCTGGAAGGGTTGTGAAGCCCTGACCCAGGCTGCCCAGGGCAGTGGTGGAGTCCCCATCCCTGGAGGGGTTTGAAAGTCATGTAGATGTGGTGCTGATGGACATGGAATAGTGGTGACCTGGCAGTGCTGGGTTAAAGTTGGACTTAATTATCTTAAAGGTCTCTTCCAACCAGAACAGTTCTATGATTCTATGTGGTTTCCCCCAGCCATGCCAGGGAAGCCAAGGTTTCTCTGCACCATGATGAGAGATATTACAGTCCATGCAGAGAGACTGGTGGGGTCAGTGAGTTGCCATGGGGAAAGCTGTAAGGGTGCCATGCTAGTGCAGGGGGCTGTGGAGCTGCTGGTGCTTCCTGAGTGTGACCATGTTGGGTGAAGGTGTGTGCAGCAGTGCCAGGCAAGGTGGGAGGACTGGGCGAAGGCTCTGCCACAGTCGGGGCCCTTGTAGGGCTGCTCACCCATGACTCACCCATGCTAACCAGGGAATGAAGGCTCAGCAGCAGCTTCAACTTCCTGGCTACACTGTTAGCATCGATGAGGGTGAAAGTTTTGTAGAAGACATCACCTTCTCACACAGCAGGTCCCCAGACATGTCCTCCCTCAGGCTGTTCCCTGGACTGCTGTGATTGCTCTTTGTTTCCTCCTCATCAGCATTTCCATCATCTTCCTCTCCAGGCAATGCACATTGGACCCCCTACTCTCCTTCATGCTGCCATGGGAGTACTGGTCCAGGCATTTGGGATGCTTCAGGCTTGCCATGCTCCTCACCTGCATCAGACATGGGCAACTCTAAGGCTCCTCACTCCTGGGGCTATTGCTGTAGGGTATCTGGATTTTGAAGCAGGAGGGGACAGGCGTGAGGGGCAGAAAGCAACAGGCAGCTGTTTCTTAATATATAGCTGGTTTTATCTTTGCTCACACTGATGTGCTTAGAACTCATCTATTTTTTCCTTTTTATAATGCCTGCAGTGCTTATTTAAAAGCATGGATTTTTACTTTCTGCATTTTCTTCACTATTTTCCTGGTTTTTAAAATACAGAAACACTGGGAAGCAAAATGCAGATGTTATTAATTACAGAGGCCCTGATGCTCTGCCAGGTTTCAGACCCGGTGGCAGTTTCTCTTGACAGCTAAAGAGCTCATGTGCTACAATGCCAGGCGAACAGTAGCTGCTTCTCCAATTCCTGGAGGGCCTAGCAGTGAAAAGAGCTCCATGTTAATGCAGAAACATGCAGTATAAAAAATTATGATCTTATAAAGGTCACCTGGCTACACAGAGTATTTCTAGAGAAATAAAAATAGCAAGAGGGTGAGAAACCAAGGACATCATCTTGGAGCTGTGGTGGTAAAGGTGGAAAAGCTGCCCATGCTGCTGCAAGGTTGGGGAGGAGAGCATCTGAGCAGTCACTTCTTTGGAAGGCAAAACAAGTTGCAAACCCCAGCAAAGAAAGGGAGAAACCTTGTTCCACTCACTGACAAGAGGTGCGGTGAACTCCTCTTTGCTCGTGTCCCCTAATAGCCTTGTTCAGAGGTTGCTGGATAGTCTGAAGCCAGTTGGGAAAGCTATGGACAGTGGTGTACAGGCTGTCCAGCCTGCTGCAGAGAGGTGGGAGAGCACCTGCAGAAAGCATTGCTGGTCTCTCTCCGGCCATGATGGATGTTTTCGGGTATCTGGTGGGGTCCTTCCCATGCACAATTCATTCCGTGCCCAAGGCAGATATGCTGCTACAGTCAGCCTGAAAGAGAAAGAAATACTGCAGAAAATAAAAGTAATTTTGATGAGTATCGCTCTCCCTTTCATACTCTTGAAATAGGGGATAAATGTTGTCGGGGAAAAATATAACAAACTGTCCTCCCAGCTCGGGTCTGTGAGTAACGTTCTCCTGGGCTGCTTTCTCACTGCAGCAGAGCTCTGTGCTGAAGATGCTGCCAAGAAAAAGCCTTATGAGATGCCATATACCAAGACAACACAAAGTCATACGACCCAGATGAGAAAACAGTGATTTAAGAAGAAAAAGATGTCACAAAATCTAAAGTATGAAGGTAAGTGCATTTTTTTTGCTTTTCTTTGAGGCGGGAGATCAATGGACAACGCGTACATGGACTAATGTAATCCAAGCATTGTCGTTTATTTGCCAGAAGCTCACTCATTATATACCCACCAGCGCTGACCACGTGCTGGAAGCACAACTCTGATTGGTAACAAACTCTGCCAGGCGCTAAACAACATCTCCTGATTGGCCAGGCACTGCTTTCAAGGCGCCGCCCTTAGTTGCTCCTTCTGCCTCCTTTTTCTTGCTGTGTCACTGCCGTTTCACGTGCTGCATGTGGCCGTCCTTGTGTGGCCTTGCTGGTGCCACTGAGTCGGATTTGCTCATATGTCCATTCTTATGGAGATACCTCTCCACATTTCTTTGTGAATTCCTCCCTTTTTCCTTGCAGTCCCTGGACTGATCTGAGATCCACCCAGTGTTTTCCTTGGTTGCCAGTGTTAGGTTATGGGATAAACACCACATTGCCTACCCATGGACGAGCAATCATGGTGAGGACCCCAAATAATACTCTCTCCCGACTGCTTTCAGATCCACTGCAGGAACCATCAGAAACACAGAGGCAGACAGGAATCCAAATTACAGCTCCAGAGGAGGGGACACCCTGGGGCTGCCTCAGGAGGCACCCAGCCCCACGGGCTGTCAGGATGAGACAGCTGGAGCAGCTCTCCTGAGCTCTTTTGACACTGATGTCCCTGCTTTGTGGGGATGTCAAAGGCCAGCTCCTGGGTGTCTGTGTCACAACTTCACTGGGGCAATGGCACGTCTGGGTGCCAGCAACTGAGGAGACTGTGTCTGAGGCCATGTGGGTCGGAAACATGGGAAATAATACCACAGCATTTAGCAGCAGCACAGCAAACCTCAGTGCCAGACCTGATAGGAGAGGAAGGCGGTATTGCTCTCAGGCAAGCTTGACTTCACTCATTCACACTCTCCCTCATGGTCATGTGCACACCAGCACCCAGGCACGTGGCCAAGTAGCCTATCAGTCAGTGTGTGTCCGGATGGTCTGTCCAGGACACAGGAGGGACAAGGGACACTGTCTCTCGGCTTCCCTCAAGACTCTGGGGCTACACCCAGGTTGGTGATCCTGTGCTTGTTTTGGCTGTGCATTTTTGCACCCTTCAGGACCTGACATTGATATGAACTCAGAGACCTTAGTTAATCTCAGCATCCTGGAGTGTGAATGTTACCAATCTCTTGTGATAACTCACCTTAAAATTAGACTTTTTTTTTCTTGATGTCTATTTTGATGATTAATCTTGATGATTAAGGGAGTGGAGCATCTCCCTTATGAGGAAAGGCTGAGGGAGCTGGGTCTCTTTAGCTTGCAGAAGAGCAGGCTAAGGGGAGACCTCATTAATGTTTATAAATATATAAAGGGGGAGTGTCACGAAGATGGAGCCAGGCTCTTCTCGGTGATAAACAATGATAAGACAAGGGGTAAAGGGTACAAACTGGAACACAGGAGGTTCCACTTAAATATGAGAAGAAAATTCTAGTTGCAGATGTCCCTGCTCACTGCAGGGGGGTTGGAACTTTAAAGGTCCCTTTCAACCCAAACCATTCCATGATTCTATGAGGGCCAGAGCTGGGTGGCAGAGGCAGGCTGGTGTGTCCTGCCGAGCAGCAGGCAGCAGATGGCAATGTCGCCCTACAAGAACTGCAACCAGGCAGGCAGGGCTGCAGGTAGATGTTTGTTTTGCTGACAGCTTGAGGACTGGCGACAAAGTGAACCCCTCGGCAGCAGGTCCAGCTTCTTTAGCAGAAGCAGCAGAAACCCTCCAGCATATGGAGAATTTCAAGCAGCATTGGGTGCCTGGTAGAGGTGCTCCTTGGCCCTGGGATAGCTCGACTCCTTGCTCCCCAATGGCCACCCAGGCAGGAGAAGCAAGCAAGGGGGAAGGCAGGGGCACACCTTTCTGCCTGCTGCCCTCCCGTCCTGCCCAGCACAGGCAGCTATGAGGCTGCCCAAACCTGACTGGCCATGGCTGGAGTAGCCCCAGGATGTTTAACAGCCCAGGCTGGCTCTTGCCAGGCCTCAGCAGGGTATGATTTGGACAGCTGAGGAAACTGAGGCAGGGAACATGCCTGTGAATGCGTACTGGAGACACTGTGGAGCTGGTCAGCTGCTGTTTTTAGCAATGGGGTGAAGTTGCTCCCATAGCTGAGCCTTGGTAAAGGCTTGGTGTGGCTGGGACACGAGTTTTGGCAGGGTGTCATGCCTCCTCTCCCTGCCTCATCCTGATGCCAGCAGGCATTTTCCAGGTGCAGGAAACTGGGGAACTCAAATGGGTGCATCTCTTCCCTGTGCTCAGGAACCACTCCTGTGCACCACAGAGCCCTGGTGGGATGGAAAGCATCTGCTACAGACTTTCCAGCTTGCTTTGCTGCCTGTCTTGGCTGCACCCCAGGGCCATCCCAGACCTGTACCTTGGGGACTTTGCGCGGCTCTACACTCTCTATCTGATGGGAGGAGAGCCAGTGCTGAAAGCGTTTTCTTCTCCTTTCTCTGAACCACTCCATCTCATCCTTTATCAGGCAGCGCTGCTGAGCTCAGGGAAATGGGAGCTGCTTTCCTGCTCTGAGAAGGCTCCTCAGGAGTAGCCGTGGGTTTTGCTGACTTTGCTGGGCTAACAGCATGCTGGCAACTGCATCAGTGGTACAGAAAGCAGGGGTGGCATTGGCCCTGGGTGCAGGTGGGAGCTCCTGGGTGCTGCTACTGCAGATGGCAGCAGCAGCCAAGGCATCTCATCACAGGCAAGAAAGTACTAAGAAGTAATTTTGGGTTGCCAAAAGGTGTACTGTGAGTCCCCTTGGCCTCCTCATTGCCCACCCTCAGCGCGTGCCATCTTGATTTGGGACCAAGCTATTCCACAGGGAGTGAGACACTGAACTGCACTTAAGGCCATCCACTCCCCAAATGTTGAGTCGGCACAAGGCCATGCCAGTGCTAAAAAACAAATTAATTTCCTCCAGCTGAGCGCTCCTGATTCAGCGTTTCTCCTGCCAGCACTTTACAATGGGTGTGAGATAACAAGAAGATACTGTGAGCAGAGGGGTGGCAGTTGTCCTGGCTGAGTAGCTCCTGATTAGGTGCAATACAGAGATAGTGGCTGTGCTCTCAGCAGGCCGGGGCCAGAGGTTGGGTTTGGAAAAAGGGTATGCGGGTCATGGAAACAGGGATGGGGCCTTTTGGTGCCCCTGTCACCAACTCTCTGTTGTATCTCTGGCTCCATGCTAATGGATGTGAGTCCCTTGGAAGGTGCTGTTTTGGGGATGCTCCTTAAAAAAATTAAGGCTCTCTGCCAGAAGGGTTCAGGCCTGTGTGGCCTGAGCCTAATTTCTTCCTTTCAGGAGAATTTGTGTGGCTTTGTTCTCCTTTTGCATTTGCCTGAAGCATGGCATTGTTGCCATCCATTAGACAGTGGCCAAGCTCTGCTGCAGTGGTGGCTGCATTTTGAGGGAGAGAGGAGTGTCTTGGGCTGGTACATCCATGAAACATCTTAAATGGTGCTCATGAAACAGAGATCACACTGAGTAAGAGGTCCTGAGAGAGGCACTGAGGTTTTCAAGCAGGGCTCTGCATTGATGCTCTGTGTGGTTTCATGTGCTCCTCCCCTCTGAAATTATGCTTTGGTTTACAGGAGAGACTTGACTTTTCATGTTAGCCCTCAGCTGAGACACTTGTCTGGAGGAGCACCAAGGAGACTGAGGCACAGTGCAAAGACACAGAGATCTCTGTCCAAGCGGATGATAAGTGTGGTGTGTAACAAGCAGGGACTGATGGCTGAGAGGGGAGCAGGTACCCAGAGAAGGAGACTGGCAGTGCTAGAAAAGCTGTGACTAGAAATGAAGAGGAAGGAAATCCTGCCTTGAAATCAAGTGAGAAACTGAGCCAGATCCTTCTCCACTTGCTTTGTGTCCTTGTCACCTAGAAGTCCTGGAAAAACTAATGCAGAAGGGAAAGCAATCAAAACTTGAATGCATTGCATGTTAGCAGTGACCTTCCTCTGCAGTGGAGATAAGGAATATGCAGCCTTTGCAGTCAGGGGAAGGAGCCGGTATCAGTCCAGGACCAGGAGATGACTATATAGCTGGACATGGCCTGTGCCACGTAACCTGCTGGAGGTCAAATTGCTGCCAGCATTATAAACCTCTATCATTCTCCGGGTGGCCTTATCTCTTAAAGTGGATCTTATTAACTAGGTGTGGACTTTGCTGCCTGTAGTGTGGCCTTTAAACCTCCCTTTAGGTTCTTCACTCTCAAATGAATAGCAGAGGGTTTGACAGGGTGAAGGAAAAGAAAAACAAAGTGGTTTCTTCTAGTGTGAGCTGCTCTGAGCCATGGGTATCCTGCCAACCCCAGGTTTGTGATGGTAGGGATCCAGGGTGATCTGGGGGCTGTGCCAGGCTCTCAGATTCCTCTGCTCTGGAGCAGTTCAGGTCTATCACATCTGCAGGGCCTTGGTAGGGTTCTACCAACTCCAGCCAAATGAGTTGGGCTCCTCTTTCTGCCCAAGTTTGGAGCAGGAAGCTGCTCTCGCTCTGCAGTTTCCCTGGCTGCTTCAGAAGACCTAACACCTCTCACAGCTGCTAAGTCCACTGGTAGCTGACTTCCAGCTAATGATGCTAGGCTACAGCTAACCTTGCCTACAGTCCTGTGAGCAGGTACATCACAAGGAACCTCTTTTTGGCCTTTGATTAATTAACGTCTATTTTTGCTTTCCCAGGAAGACTTCTGTGGCAAGACCAGTAATTCACTGGGGTCCTGGTACAAGTGATATCTCCATTTCACACCTGATCCCTGTGGTTCGTGGTACAGCTCTTCTGCTCCCCAGGACAGTTTGGCCCATCAGTGTGTCTTCCCCATGTGGCTGCTTTCCTCCACTATTTCAAGGTAAAGCAGCACATTTCTCTTGGGAAAAGGAGCCTCCAGTCAAGGGGAAAGGGAACATTATCTTGTCTGCCATGCTGGCTTCTTGTCCCTTAGTTCTCTGCCCATCTTTCCAGGTTGTCCCCCTCCTCATCACAGAATCACAGAATGGTAGGGATTGGAAGGTACCTCTGGGAATCATCTTCTCCAAACCCCCTGCTAAAGCAAGGTTAACTACAGCAGGTTGCCATGGGCCACATCTGGGCAGGTTTTGGATCTTTCCAGAAAAGGAGATTCCACAACCTCTCTGGGTAGTCTGTGCCACTGGCATGGGGAAGGAAAGCATCACTCAAGCCTAGTGAATGGGACTGCAGAGAGTAATGAAGGTGTCCTCATTTCTTCAGGTAACTATAACCTGCAGGTGTGAAGTTGGCTGATGGGACCACCCTGGCTTCTTCTACCAGCTTGGCTTCTCGAACAGCTACTCCAAGAGGTGGCATTAATGACACTTAATCGACAGAAAAATGTACCGTCTCTGCCTTGCCAGCAAAGACATAGCAAGGGAGGCTGGAGGCTTGGCTGCCGACAACTCTGCTCCTTCCTGCAGCTTCCTCAGTGGCCAAATCGGCAGAGGGCACTACATGTCCACACTTGATCCTCCTGGAAAGGGAGGGAAGGTCCTCTCCACCCCTCTAGCTCCAGAGACAGAGGACCAGCAGCTCACTGACCACCAGACCTCTCCCCTAGCTCCCTGCCAACGAGTCCTGGTCTGCAGGGCCACCTCCCTGATGGAAAGATCAGGGCTGATGAAGGAAATCAGGAGACACTCAGTGAAACAATGGGCAAATTTAGATCAAACAGCAGGAAATCTGCTCTCCAGCAGTGCAGAAAAGCCGTGCTGTGGAAAGCTCTGGTCCGGCAGAAGGTCATCCAAGACAAACAGGGAGCTGCCTTCTAGAGCAGACTGCCTGACCGGCAGGATGGACGAGAGCCGGGGATCTGGACAGGCAAAGCGGTAAAAGCAGTTTGGCTTTGTGCTCTGCTGTGGTCACCGCAGGCGGTTAGGGAGGAGCTCCCACCCTGTCCAAGGTCTGCAGGATAGTACCTCCAGCCCATGCAGGGAGCAGCAGGAGCCTTTCTCACCATAGCCTGAGGCAATCTGATGGATTTTTTTCATCAGAACAGGTTATTTATCAGCCTGAGTGGCATCAGCATGGTCCCAGACAGGTTTGGTGCAAATTGTGTCCTCCTTGGTGAGGTGGGATTGAGTGCTAGTGAGATAGGCTTTGGGCTTTTCCAATGAGAATATTTGCATGCAATCACAGAGATAAATGTCCCAAAGGGGACATTTCCTTCTTGCCCATGGAAGTAGCTGCTCACTGAAGTGAACAGGGAGCCAGATGCTGTCTCTTACATTGCTGCAGCACTGCAGGTTTTGATGCGTCAGTGGCTTCTTCTCAGTAGAGGTCTCTTTGGCTGAAGAGGCAGCAGTACAGATCAAAGGCTCATGGAGTTTCTCAGATGGGATGTCCTGCATTTTGATGGAGGAGGAAGGGAGGGTGATTGAATTGTGGAGTGTTTCCTCTCCACTTTCTTCACTGATTGAAATCTGGGCTTGGATAGTGATTTGGTAGCACTTGAATGACCATCACCTAAACCCCACCTGGCTGGCTGGAGGGCAGGGCAGAAGGCACAGCTGAAACAGTGGAGAACCTCAACAGGAGAGCAGGCCTTATGCATCTCCAGGTGGTACCTGTGGTTCAAGCAAGCCAAAGGCATCAGTCAATTGTAAGCTGATGTATTTCTAACCAGTAGAAGTGATTGCTCCTTGGGAACCTGCCTTGGAGTTCATTTGTTCACTTTATCAAGAGAGTGAAGGTGATTTTCCAGACTTGTTGATGTCCTCAGGAGATAGCTTGCATGGAGGCTTTCCAAGATGCTGCAATCTCAGCTATTGCCCTTTGACAGCAGCAAAGATAAAGATATATGAACCTCCTGCTCAAGGAAGCTCCCTCCTCTTGCACTGCTGGCTTCCTTGAGATTAGCATGCAGCCTGCAACTTCTGAGTTTCTGTCCTCAGAAGAAGCAACTGGTGTTTCATACACAGCCCTAATCACCCATGAAAGTACCCTCTGATTCGTTTCACCTCACCCACTCAGAGCAAGGGCACATGTGGAGGTGTCTGAGTTCGGCACTAGTGCAAGAAAGCATCAGGGTGGAGCTGGCTGATCTGCTCTGACTGTGCAAGCAAGAGGGATGGATCTCATCTTGTTTAAGCTACCTAAACAAGTCGCTGTTGCCCAGGAGAGACAAGAAAGCTGAGCTAAACCCATGTTCCCTGGCACGATAATACCTGAAACAGCAGTGTGTTTATGTCGGACTGTAAATGAGCCAGGAAATGCTGCCAGCCTAGCTGTGAATGTCCTAGTGAACCTCCTGTACCCAAAGTCTCAGCTCACTCCCTCTGGCAAGCATCAGAGCCTAAAGGGAGAAAAGTCTTGTATGTGGGACCAACTGGGGACCTCGAAGCTGCAGAGACCTGGCATAAGAAGGGCCTGTAGCCATGTCAGTGAGCAAAGATGGAAGGGGAGGGGAACTCTGATGAGCTCTGGGCCATATCCGTTCTGCAGACTCTGCATCCTCATCCCCCATAACTCCTTCTGGGAGAGAGAGCAGGGCTCTGCAGCTTGCCATTGGGATGTAGTTTCAGAGACTTTCCTCAGATAAAGAGTTGGGAAGGGTCCTGGGCTGTGGGGCTCACTTAGAGTCCTTGGGCTGATGAATGCAGATGAGTCCTTTGCTCACCACAGGCAACCCACTGGTAAAAGAGCTTCCAGAAACCTATTGTGCTTTGTCCTGGAAACAGGTTGCGTTTGGGTTAGATTGTGCCTGCTGGTCCCCTTAGGAGACTGCCTTGAGGACCTTCCCTTTCAATTGTTAGGAATCTTCTGCAGATTTCCAGCACAACTGTATCTGAGGCTGGCTTTTTCTCATTTGTTCTTGAGCAGGAGGACAGTGCTGGCACAAACAGCTCTTCTCCCTGCCTGTACTCTTCAATGTTGATTTGAAATAGTCTTTCTTTGGCCTTGGGTTTCAGGGGGATGTGTTTCAAAACCAGACCTAAATGAGCTTGAAATATTTCCCATAATTTTGTGAGATCTTGACCCTTTGATAGCAAGATTAGAAGAAAGATAACAACAGAATCAGTATTCAGGCTGGAACCACCGTTGTTAAATAGACAACACTGTAAAGCCAATACTTTTTGTTTACAATTAAACTCATGAATTTTTAGATATTAATGTATGAGGAATTGAGTAAACAACCATTGTGCCTCTAAGGAATGAGTCCCAGGCTGTCCTGAGCTGGAATACTTTGTACTTTCCTGATTGCCTTCCAAGAATTTCAAATTACTTTGTAACAGAAAAACAAGCTTGCTTCACGAGACGTTTCCGAGGTTCTCGGGACAGCCTTAACTCCTCCGCACTGGGATGTGGCTGGTTTTGGGGCAGAGCTCTGTAGCTTGGTCCCATGGGGTGCTGAGCACATAGGTGTTCATAGAAAGGTGGGGACTACATGTGAAGAAAAAAACACTCGGGTCAGGAGAGTCAGCCTGGATATATTAAAACCCCTCTGCAGTGCACAGGTCTGCAACCAGTGAATAGTCTCGTCAGTCCCTTTTCCCAGTGTGATGGACATGGAGACATCATGGACACTAGCCCAGCAATCCTGTGGCTTCCATTGAGAAGGAGAGATGAAGGGACTAGTGGGAAACCATAGAGCAGGTCAAAGTGAAGGCCAGTGAGAAAAGGACTCTGCTTGCCTAACTCATGAGCTTTTCAGGAGCAGCCTGGATGCTCCTCGTCATGGGTCCCTGGGAACAGCCCCCAAGGAGCAAGCGACAAAGGACTGTGTGGGCAGGGCGTGTCCCACCATGTGTCCTGGAGAGACCATACCATGCTCTCCAGGGAGGCTGTGGACCATGTTACATACTCTTGGCCTCTCCAGGCTTACCAGGGTGTTTGTGAGCATGGTGGCCCTGACACCACAGGCTGTGGTGCACTTGCAAATTGTCCCTTATTGTTGGCTGTCCTGTACTGAGTGAGTGCTCTCCAGGAGCAGCCAGTCCGTTGCCTGGAGCCCCTCCAACCAAAAATAACACTTGTGACCAGAGACCATCCTGCTTAATGACCCTGCCAGGCCTGGGCTGCCCAAGTGCCATTTGTCTACTTTTTGAGCTGAGACCAGCAGCCAGAAACAGAGACAACTTTCTACTGGTGCTGTTGGCTGAGGATGGAAGACAGGACATGCAACAACAGCAGCTGATGACCTCTCAGGCCATCCTGTTTTGGGACTCTTGACCAGTACTTTGGTAAAGCAGGCGGGATGGGTCCCTCGCTACCTGGGATGTTCTTGGGTTTGGTTTCCAAGCCAGCAGCCTGGAGCTGTGGAAAAAGTCATGAATTTGTGTTACCAAACCATCTGCTGGCTGCATTTTAAAAAGCAATTAGAGCAAAATTGTTTCCAGCCCTTCTGTTTGCAAGATGCAGTCTGAAGAGAGATAGCCAATCCAGAATGTGCCTGATCCTGCCGCAGCTCCATGTATCAGTTAATTTGATCTAATCCCTCCAATGGGCATGCTGGAAAGTGAGGAGCTACCTACCAGGCCTCAGGGAACATGCAGGTAAACAAGGCTGCTGTGCTTTTGGGTGTGAATGATGGGGAAACCTAGGAAAATGACATTTTAATACTCTTTTTAAAATTGATTTTTATCAGAAGTTATTAAACAGATTAAAAAAATATAGGAAGTAAGGATACCTTTGCATGGTAGAGGACAATAGCATGTTGCTGAAGGCTGATGGCTGGTAGGTGTAGGCAGTGTTGGATGGAGCTGCTAAAGCAGTGGTCTGGGGAGCTCTGCCCAGGGTGAGAGGGCTTGGGTGGGTGGGTGGATGGGTGGGATATAGGGCCCTTGAGAGCCACCTCTGCTCATGCACTGGCTCCCAGTGACCTCTCAAAGCATGAAGCTTGGCTTTCTTCCTTTTCTCACAGTGAAAGGCAAGTAAAGAAAGCAAAAAAGGAGTGGGGATGAAAAGAGAAAGTAGGGTGACATCATTCTTCCTTGTCCTCCTTTGGCAGCTGTCACTTTGCCAAATCAGAAAGTAACCTTGTATTGGAGGGGAAGGTGAGGCCATGCCTGATGGTGAGGGACAGATATGTAGAGGATTTAATATTCTTTCCTGGGTGTTTTTGTGTCCACAGTGTTTTCATTCCTATTCTGCTGAGAGGTCATACCCAGGAGAGATGAGGAAATAAGTCCTCATAACCTGTGCAGGACATGTGCTTGGGGACGCCCTTACACCTGGGCACTGCTTGACAGCCAAAGATTATAAGATCAAGACACCCTTAGAGAAAGCAGGGACAGTTTGCCCTGATGCTTCAGGCTGTGCTTGGTGCAGAGGATGCGCACCTGTGCCGCTGGTGCCAAACCTCTTGCAACTGCTGCTGTGGTGTTCTGATGCAAAGCAGAGAGAAGTGAGGCCTGATGTTACAGAGCTCAGCTTTGGGCTGAAGCATCTCCTTTTTATAGCAGGAGAAGGTAACATGCCCCAGTGCTGTTTTGAAGTGGATGGGTTGGGATGGGATGAGGTGAGGATGAGATAGTGGCGGCTCATGGTGTTGGGTTGAGTCCGGAGACTGCTTGGCTTGGCTGTCACCCACCACCCATGCCCTGCAATGCCAACAACCAGTTGAATGTAGCATAGTTGTGTGTTGAGGGGCTGCCCAGGTCTCACATCATAGTTGACAAAGGGAAAAATAACCCAGCAGGCTGGCAAGGAAGCAGGAGGGAGGTCTTCCTCGATGAGCTTAGAGGGTAGTACAGCTGCAGGGTCCTGAAGAGGCTCTGCTGGGGCAACTGCTTGGTTTACAAGAAAAAACTCCCGAGCACAGCACCGGGCCGAGCCGGCGGCTTATATAAGAGCTGGCAGCGGGGCCAGTGGTGCAGAAACCCAGTGGGGTGCAATCGCCTTTGATTTTCTCCTGTTTGCTCAGCAGCTTTCATGCGGCGGGGGAGCGGGGCGAGGGCGCAAGATTCCTGCACACTGAACTCCTCTGTTTCTCTCGGCAGGATAAACAGGACATAAAACAAAGCCCTGTTCCAGCCCTTGCTTCCAAGGCAGCATGCTGCCAAACCCCCTGGGGGGCTGCCCGTTCCCCTGGGTACTCCCTGGGGAGCACCCACCCCACCCAGGGTGCCATGGCCTGGGATGCAGGGTGGTGATGAGAGCCCATTCAGAGGAGTTTCTGCATGCTGCAGCCTTTTTCACAGCTGGGTGAGGGTTGCCTCATGCCGTTGTTGAGGAAGAAGGGGGCAAAGCTCCTTGGCAGGGCTCAGGCACCAAGTCCCATGGCCTTGGAGAGCTGAAGGTGGGTGGTCTAGAAGTGACACCAGGCTGGATACTGTGCAGACACCAGCTGGGCTGCATATCCCCTTCAACGGTTTTGCTGTGACCCCACCAGCCACACTCCCAGGCAGCAGGTCACACCATGGGACACAGTGGGGCAAGGAGGTCAAATGCTGGTCCTCTTAGCAATTGGCTCTGAGTGTGGGTTTTTGCTGCTCCCTGAAAGCTGGACTACTTTATTTATAACTTCCTCTGAGGAGTAATTTCCAGGTTTTCTTCTCCTGATGCTAGATACCTGTCAGTGACAGAGAGCGATGGGCTGACCTCAGCCCTTTCCCAACACAATATTAGCTAACCTGACTCCCAAGCCCATGCCAGCTCCCCTGAATTTCCACAGAGCCACGATTTCACCGCTGAGGCAAGGTGAAAAGGCAAGGAGCAAATTTTGCTGCTGGGGTTTGGACCACTTCCAAGAGTTTGAGGTGGGATTTTCTCTGGAACAAAGTGTCCTGTGACCACCTTGAAGTCACTTGGTTGGGGAATAGCACTGGCCTAGTATGAGACTGCAACAAAACTCCTAGGAAATGCTATTGCTGCTAAAGCAACACAAAGGGAGGATAGTTTGGTGCTGCATATCTGTTCTGGTTGTCTGTCCTGCTGGCCAAGGTGGCTGGCAAGGTCCTCTCTCCACCAAGATGCTGCTGGTGAGTTAACCCAAGGTGCCCTGCCCCAGCCCTGCCATGCTCCTTGTGCTGCTGTGTGCAGTGCCATTGCTGACTTCTGCTCCCAGAAGGAAGAGCTTTGGAGGGAAAAAGCTGTCTGGACAGAAAGCTTTTTTCCTGTCTGGGATCTGGGGGCTCTGAACCACACACATAAAAACCCATTGGAGGAGTAGGGAAGGCAAATGCTGGCTACTGCAGTGCTGAGCCTGGAAAGCCAGGCTTGGGTGGCCTTCAGGGTCCCTTTCTTGTGCCCAGATGGGAAGAACAAGCTGGTGGTTGGAGCTGTATGAGGACTGGGGCCAGTGAAGACTGGGGATGTATTTGGGCTGCCTCCCCATGTAGTCACACCAGCCTTGGGCAGGGGAGGCTTGAGGAGCAGCGTGCCTGGGTGCTTGCTCCAGCTGCTGGTTTGTGGGTGCTGAGCACCCCAGTGAGCACCAGCGGCTGGCAGAGCTGAGCTCTGCTCCTCCAAAACCCTTGCATCTTGGCAAGGGGGAGTGCAAATCCTGAGGCCACTTATCCAAACCTCTTGGCCTGGGGTTTTGTGAGAGCCGGCTTTCTCATAGGATTCCCACTCCAGGCTTGACGGGTTGGAAATACTGCAAGAGCAGCCCTTTTTCTGTTTTATTTTGGGTTTTTTCCCCCTGTTGTTTGTGTCTTTCCACTTCCGTCTCTGGCCAAGGCAAGCTGTGCCAAGGCACAAGAGCCAGGCACACCCAGAGGGAGGGGGAAGCAAAGCACCCTCAACCCGCAGGAAAACAGGGACAGAAAGCAAACATGGTGGCCAGAAGCAAGGAGAAGGGTTTGTTTGCTGGCTCTGGCCGAGGGATAGTTTTCAGGAGGTCCATGGACTCAAGGAATGTATTGTGGCTCTGATTCAGTGCCCTGTCCTCTGCTCTTGCACTGATGCTGAGAGATAAGGAGGGTCCACCCTTGGGGTGCACACCGAGCTCAACACCCTCCTGCTTCCCAGCCCAGCATTCAGGTCTCCCTGGCCCTGCTTTGAGCAGCAATATGGGCTCAAGCTGCATGAGTTGAAAAGGCTCACGCTCTCAGAAAGCAGCATGGGATCAAAGCTTTCTAAACACTTAGGGCATTTGGCCTGGGAGGGTTTGTTCCAACTATTTATAGCAGTTGGGGCCAAGCGAGTTCAGAGTTGGAGGCAAACTTTTCCAAAGCTGGGGGCCATTTGGACTAGGGAGGGGGAAAGGGAGTTCAGCCAGGCCCATTTCCAGCAAACGTTGACTCCTTCCCTTAGGTATGTGTTGCTCTCTGTGACACACTAACAACAGCTCTGCACAGAAATGCCTGGATGGGGCTGTAAAGCTTGAAACAAAAATGTGAATTGGTGGAAAAGAGAACATGAAATAGAGAAAGTTTCCAAGCAGCAAAGCTGTAGCGTTTGAAAGTGAAAACTTTCCTTACCAGCTTGTTTTCATCCTCCAGTTGACATCCTTCAATTACAAATACACTCTTATTGTTTTCCAAAGGAAAGCTGGTGATGACTTTAAGGCAGAAGACCAAGACAGGGCTTCCTGAAGCCTATGCCATGCTTAGAAATGAAGAGGAGGGATCATTTTATCTTCAAGGTAAATTTCTCTGTGCTGTCACTAAAGAACGTGTTACTTTTCTGCCCTGCTGTAGGCCAAGCCAAGCTTAAACTCTGAGCAAGCAAAGCAACCAGGACATTATTGAAATCATGTCATGTATGAAGCCATAGCCCTTACAGAGCATGGAGGCAGAAGCTGGAGTTTTCCTGTCTGCCAAGTGAATTGTACTAATGATGATGTTTAATTGTGAGGAGCATGAACAGCACACTTAGATACACAGCACAGCTTTTCACATGCCTAGATCTGCTCTCTTGATTTAAGGCACTTGTTACAGGTTATAAAAATATCCCTTTAATTACCGGTAGCATCCCAGACATACTCTGTAGGAGCAGTATCTCTGAGCTTACTTCTTCTAGGGAAAGAGTGCGATTAGGTTGGCAGGTAATTATAATCATCCTAATGTGGCAATTATTTAAGGGAGGAGGGTTTGGTGGCTGGATGGTGTCCAGCCCAGGTGGGGAAGCGATGTTACACTTTCCTGGCAAGGGTGAGGTGGGGTTTCTGCTGTAGGAGCTGGGTGCTATGTCCACAAACACAGCCCAAGTCTGCCATGTGTGGGCCTTGGGTTATTTTCAGAGAAAGAAATGTCATAGCTTGGAAGTTTCCTCACCAAAGCCTGTCCTCCCATGCAGAGGATGCCTGTCCTTGCTGCAGATGGTTGGACTGCACTGGAGAAGCCAAGCTGTCATCCTTCAGGGAAGGCTGCAAGATCTACACTGGATTTTGAAGAAGGAAATGATCTATATGTGGTTGGAGAGTGGGATGAAGGTAGGTCTGACCTGAGTATGCATCAGGTGGCCATGGCTGGTGTCAGGCAGAAGGGGAGGTTTCCCCTGGAGCTCCCAAGGCCCTTCGTGTTTCATATTTCTGTGAATGACCCCCAGAAAGTCAAAGAGTGATGCTGATGTGTGGAAGAGCTGGGAGATATCAATGATATAGAGGAGGTTATCGGTGTTTTCAAAAAGAATTGGATGACCTGGAAGAGCAACAACATTATGAAGCTCAGCAGTATGAAACACAAGGTCTTTGAGCTTGAGAAGCAACAACATATGATAGGTTAGGTCTTCATATTTTCTAGAGGTGACAGAGAAGGATTTTGGACTGTCCACTGATCTCACACAGTACCTCTAAGCTACTACCTGAATGCTGTCATGCAAAAGGCAGATGCACCTCCAGGGAATTCTCACGGCAAAGTCTATCCATTAACATTAAAACCCTCAGAACAAGAGCCACCAAGACCTCCACTGGAACAAAGGGTACAGATCTGGTCATACTTTCCCTGGAAGAAGTTAGACTGGCGAGAGTGCAAAGCAAATCCACTGTCCTTGTTCCTCCAAGGGTGAAATAGGTGTGAGGGTTGGACATAGTTGTCCTTCTCCCATCTTGTTTTTTCAACATGACAGAGACAGGCTCCGAGCCCAGTTTTCACCCCTACCCAGCAGAATAAAATGTTCTTCTCATTTCTGCCTCCTAATGATGATGATTATGACCACTCACCTCTTGTTTTGTATGTGTCCTTATTGTGAAAGACTGTTCTTGTGCTTGGTGCTAATGTTCCCAACTCTTGGCTTGGAAAGAGTACACTGACCAACTGGACAGCCATTTGTTTTGCTGAGACACTGCCTGTTCTGCAATTAACAGACAAAATGCCCACCACTGTGGTTGGAAAGATGCTTTAATTGAAATCCCTTGGTATTGGCCTTGGCCAGACTGTGGAGCGAATGGGAAAAGGGCAGAAGGCCCAGATTAGTGTCTTGGGTCACCCTAGGAGAGTGTCCACTGAGCTGAGGCTGAACACAAGGAAGGACCTGGTTTATAATTGCATGGGCTTTTCTTTTTTTTTTTTTCCCTCAAGTGACCTGTCCAGTGGACAAATGCAAGCTGATAGGAATGTGGGTACTGCCAACCAAAAGTTGGGATAGGTCCACAGGTTGTTTGAGTCCTAATGAGGAGTCATGAATAGGAGCTCACATCATAAAAGTGAAAACCACCTCACTCTCTTCTCTAATGAGCATGGCTCTCCAAATGCTTTTATCTTGGGCTTTGCTTGACTTTCAGAAGTGCCCAGAGCTGCATCTTCCAGTCTGACCCCCAAGCTGCTATCACCTACCCCATCTTCTCTCTGATGGCCACCAGGAAGTTGCCTCACTCTGCTGGGTGGCCAAGGTGGACCTGCAGCAGTCCTGCATGTTTATGATGGTGGTATGGGTAAGCAAAGTCCTTGGAGGATGAGACACCCCCTCGGGGGGATGTGGTGGACCCTGGTCGGTCTGCCCTGGATGGAAGTTGCCTTCCATGTGCTTGCCTGTGATGTGCTGGGCTCTGGACAAATGGACATATTTTGTGTTTGGTGCTCCCCACCAATCCTGGAAAGCTGGAACCAGGATGGGTTCCCCTGTCATTTTCATGGAGCGAGTTCTGCTTGCTTTCACAGTAGCCAGCCCTGTGGGCCTGTTTATATTCCCTCTGCTCAGGACAGGATGATGGACTTTGTATTTCTATACTAATGAGCAAGCAAAATTAAGAAATATAAAAAGCTGAGTGGGTGTTAGCCCCACAACTTGTCACTTAAAAACCCAACATAAGGGTCCTACTGGCCTGTGTCACCCCTTGACAAGGCACCAGGGCCCTGAAGCCATGTAGATGCTCTTCAAAACATTACTCCAAAATCCCTTATTTTTTCTAAGACTGTTAAGGTAACTTTGGGGGGGGCAAAAGTGCCTCTTGGTTCCATGCCCAAAGCCTTGGCTTCTGCACCTCAGCACAGCACAGACTTTGTCCAGAGGTACCCCAGAACCTCCTGCAGGAGGATGGAGCAAGCATCTAGCACAGGGAGCTGGGAAAGGGTTTTATTTTTCTCTTGAGATCTGGCCTGGAAAAGTCAATTGGCTTTCACGTATTTTAAGGAAATAAGAAAAAAAGAAAATTCTTTCCTGTTGCCATTTAAGGTCTTGTTTCCTGCTTTCAGGTTTAATTTTGTGCTGTAAAGCTGCATGGGAGTGCTGAGCAGCTTTGGCATTTCTCAGCCCATGCTGGTGGTGGAAGAGACATTGTCCAGGTGAAGCCAGGCACTTTGGCTCAGCTACACCTGCACATGACCAGGATGGGTGTAGGTGCCCAGGGTGCCCCTGCCCGGCACCCATCCTGTGGGAAGAGAGGGAGAGGGGGTAGTTGGAGTGGCTTGGAAATGGGGAGAGCTCCAGTGATGAAACACAGGGGTGGCTCCAGGGACTGGTCAACAGTGGGCTTCAGGGCTGGGTGAAACAACCTGCTGGGATCTGGTTAGCCCTGTGCTGGGCCAGTCACCAGTGCAAACCTAGTTTTGGGGATGAAATCAGCATTTTGAGGCAGTGGCAGCGGGATCTTTTACTGTTCCCCAAGAAAAATGCCATTTTTAATACCCAAGCATAGCAGACAAAGAGGCTGGCCATGTTTTTCCCTTCCCTTTCAATCCCTTTTCTGCATGGTAACATTTTCTACTTCCAAACCCTGTTCTTTTTGTTTTTCTCCTTTTTTTCCTCCTATTTCCCCCTCCCTCCCCCAATATCTCCCTGGGGGCACAGCCCCTTTCCAGGGATCCCCCCATCCTGGCAGAGTGCCGGCGAGGTGCCAAGGCGTGCAGAGGGGTGATGCCAGCACTTCCTGCTCCCTCCCTGGCAGCACAATGGGGACATTCAGGCGAGCACCGCATCACCCAGCACCAACCCAGAGCCAGAAGACACCCCCCCCCATCATCCCAGTCCCCCCCTATCGCTGTCTCCCAAATAGCAGCATGAGACAGAAAGCAGCTGACGCCGTGTCCCAGCGCACTGGTGGAGGCGAACTGGAATCCAGCATCACAAAACAAGCCCTGTGCACGCTCCCCTCCTGACGCAGGCGCGCGCCTGTGTGTGTCCCTCCCTCCATCCCCACAAAATCTCCAAGTCTGCCCAGTAACACCAAACTGAGCTCCCTTTCCCACCCCTCCCAGCCAATCCGCTTGCTGCCAACAGGTCAGGGCCTCCGCCGCTGAGATGGAAGGGGCAGGAGCTGGTAGAGTTGCAGGGAACAGCATGTTTTGCTTCTCCCCTTCTTCCTCCGGAGCTGCTTGTTTTTCAATTCAAGGCCGGAGGGGAGGCATGGGTCAGAACTTGGAGGCAGCTCCCGTCCTTTCCCAGTAACACAGCCTACCCCACAAAAAAAGACTATGAGATTTCATTGCTGCTCAATGAAGCCTTGTTTTTAATCGCAGGCAGATCAGCATTGTTTTTAGGGGTGGGATGAAGGAGAAAGAAGTGGGGGCAGAGCAAGAAAAGCAGTGCTTCATCCTCCCTGGGTCCAATGAGATCTTTTCAGGCTTTCCTGCCTGCTCCAAGGGTTGTTTTTTTTCTCCCCTTCCTCTTCGCTTTTCTGTTTTAACTCGTCTCTGACCATGCTTCCAGCAGATGCTGTGTTTGTAGAATGGGTTTAAATCCAGTGGTTCTGGGGTGCTAGGGGGTGATTTATAGTGGTCACTGGTTGGGCTCCAGCCTGCTGCCCTTTGAACCCCTCTGAGGAGCAGCTGAGGTAGGTGCCGGGATGAAAACACCAAACGTGCTGGGTTCCAGGGGATTTAACCAAAGGAGAACAGCTGCTTTTCAGGGGAGCTGCTGGTCCCTGTGCCTTCCTCCCTGCATCAGGGCTTTTTGCAGGTCCCTTGGGCTTAACAGCCACAGAGCATGAGCTGTTGATGACTGGGCACAAAATAATAAGCACATTTTGACCTTTTCTGTTTGTGGGACAGCACTTCAGGATGAGCTTGCTGAAGTATGAGCCACTTTTAGAGCACAGGGTTTTCAGGGTTGTTCAGTGCCCATCCATGATGTAAGGGATGGGTGTTTGGAACTGAGACTGGCAGGACAGGCAGGATAACATGTCCCATGTTGCCTCCTTGGATGCATAGTTGTGCTGGGATGCAGCAAGGTAGGAGTGATGCTCTGCTGATTTGCATCCTGCTGAAGCCTTAGCCCAGGAAGATGCATCATGGCTTAATGCAACCAAATCCTTGTGGGATCTTAGTGAGTTGAGGGCTTGAAGGTAGCGGCCTTGTTGCAAAGGTTGGAAAGCAGGAGGCCAGGTAACCATGCAGCTTCCGTGTCTTGCAGGAAAGTTGCTACCAGCAATACTACCAGACAGATGGGATTGTCCTGATATCCAAATATGAGAGGAATGTCATGCTCCCCTGATCGTTCAGAGTGTCATGACACAGCATCGCCTGAAGAGAGGATAGGACAAAAATCCTCCTGGCTCCAGGGACCCTAAATGGCTGGGGAGAAAACAGCAACTGCTGTGAAGTGGTGCCCTAGGCTGCAAATGAAGAGCAGCAGGCCAGGTCCTGCAGGCACTGTGTGCAGCCCTTGAGTAAACTCCAGGAACAGAGCTTGGACTGCAGATATCTCCAGGAACAGCAGGCCAAACTGTGCCATTGTGAGGTGGCTGGGAGAGGCTGGCGAGGGCACCATGTCCCTGTGCGTGCTGGTGGTGCCCCACCCCAGCAAGAGGCTGAGCCCAGGGCTTCTTGCACAAACTTTGTGTAGGGTGAGGAAAACCGGGTCCTGGGGACATTGAGCAGCTTGGGATGTTCCATGGTAGCTCTCCTGCAACAGCTGCCAGGGCTGGGCAGGGACTGTGCTGCAGCTGCCAACGGGAAGCACCATAAATTACAGCTCCTGGGGACAAGAGCATTGCTGGGTGAACAGGACCAGCTCGGCCGTGTGGGATCTTCCCTCTGCAGGAATGGAGTGGGTAGCACCTGCCAGAGCTGTGTCAATAAATAGGTGTTATTTCTTAAAAAGGCTTCGGGGTCTTTGTCTTCTGTGCTCTACTTCCCTCATGCAGTTCTCAGTATCATTGGCTTCACTGGATTGTGTCGGGACATAGAATATCTGGACTGAAAAGCACACATCTTGCATGGGTACCCAGCACCACCATCACTTCCTGACTCTGCACACTTCCAGCACACAGCCAGAGGAGGAGTGATGGAAGATTCAAATCTCTGAGCTTTAACCCCTGAAGCCCTTCTGAATTACACCCATGTGGACACTATCCCCACAAGATAACAGAAGAGCAGCCAGGTCCCTGCCAGTGAGGACAGCTCAGAAAGCAGAACTGGGAGGATGGCTGGTGTCAGATGGGTGACAGACAAATACACTCTTCAGGTATGTCAAATCTACAGACTTGAGTGTAGGCAGGATAGAGGTTCATCCAACAACCTTGCTGTTCTGTGCACCCCTGGGTGCAGAGCCAAGGAGAGGGTAGTGGTTGGTGGCCCCTGGGCTGGTTATGGTATTCACTGGGCACACTGATCCTCCTGGGTACCTGCACACTCACACTCAGGCTTGAGTGAGAAGTAGGATTCAGGCATCCCATATGATTTCACAGTATGGAATATAGGCACGGTCTACAGCTCACTATAGAAAACATCAGCCAAATAAACTGTTTGAGAGCTGAATTTAATATCAGATGTTGCAAGAGCTGCATTGGTAGGAAATGGGCTGGTTTTGTTCAAGTCCAAAGAAAAGAGAGATGGGGGGAGGATTCATTCCCTCCCCTACTCAGGTTCAGGTTAGGGACACGGGATGGGCTTAGCAGTAGGGTTAGAGTCCCTCCCTACAGGGCAGCCCCATGTCTATGAGGAAACCAAGGTAGGGGCTGGATGGACTAGAGCTCAGCCTTTTATTCCAGGAGGATGGGAATGGGCTGGCAAGGAGCAGGCAAGGCAGGGACACCCAGCTTTGCATCAGGGTTATGGAAAACGTATTCAGGAGGGTGTTAGCTGTGGCATGGCCCTGGGATTATGGTAAGTCCCACCACTGCTGGTGATCTGAGCTGTACCTATTGAGAGCCAGTGACCTTGCGGCAGGGCACACCACGCCAGCTCAGAGTGTCAGGGGTGACCATCCCACAGGTTTTTAAATCTCAGAGATTTCCTTGGTAGAGTGACTCAATTTTCTTTGGAGCAAAGATAATCCCCCCTCCTCCTCCACTGCTGAGTACTCTGGCATTGCACCAAATAGTAAAGTCAACATGAAATACATCCTCATTTCCTGGGCCTCCTCTTCCCAGCCATCCTCCAGCAAAGAGGAGTGATATAGCATCTGCTTTTCTTACCACAGCCCTCTCCCAGGGCTGGGTCTTTGTGGCTTTTCAGAGGTGGTGCCAAGAGCTTTGAAATCTGTTCAAGGCATAAAGCAAGGCAGCAGTAAGGAGGGAGCAGTAGAAGCAACTCTGCCTGTGTTGAGCCCTATCTGCTGTCAGTTCACTCAGGCTTTTAAGGGGCATTGCTGAGGGCACCACCATCCCATGGCATTATACAACCTTCCTGTTTCATGCACATGGGGAAAGGAGCCACTCACATCTCTCTCTTTCCAACAGGCACAAAGAAAAGTCAGAATAAGGATGTTGTCTCTGAGCCATTGGCCTGGAAACTGCTGTCCACATCTATGACATTGAGTCTCATTTATGGGCTGATCAGCCCCAGGAGAAGCTGACCAGCAGAGGGGGATCCCATCAGTGTCTGCCAGACCATTTGCCTCCTGGGACTGGAAGTGAGATGGATCGAAGGTGCGTTATGTTATTCACTGTGCCTTCATTGCACCAGCCTTGCATCTTCATCCTAGTTCTCTTGCAAAGCAACTCAGAAGCTGGACAAGTGGCTCTCCCTATCTCCATCCCCTTGCCTTGCTGCAGTGACCTTCCCAGGACATTGCTCCATGCTCCTCCTTGGCTAGCAGTGTGACGACTCCACCAGGATGACCCTGGGACCACCTTCCATCTGTTTTCTGTGGACTGTGAAGGACATGGGGGGATGGATTCACCTTCTATTACAAGAATGTCTTGATTTGTGGGGGATGAGGAAAGCAGGGAATTTATTAAATCCTTGAAAGAAGGATTTAGAGACTGCAGGACATACCTAATCAGAAGGACATTATTTAGTGGTAGGCTGGTATTTTTCCCAGCTTCAGTATCTCATGCTGCCCATTCCTTTTCACTTCATTAAACTGCCCTTCCAGCCACCCTCTTGAACTCAGAACCACTGCAGTATGAATTATAAATTACTGCTATTGGACCCGTGATGCCCATGCCCTCCTGATTGCCATCTTTTACCCTGGACACTTGGACAGGAGCCAACCTGGGTAAGGCAGATGGGTCAGAGGGGGACATAAAATTAACAAGAGGGTGGACTTGGGAAATGACATGTTGGACAAGACTCAGGTGGGGGCTCTGGTAATGGGGCAGGATATATCCCAGAGATCAGATACCATGTCTGGGTGTCAAAGTGAGAAGAGGTGAAAAGGTTGGCATGTGAATGTGCATGCAAACATTTATTACCTCTTCAGGATTGCCTTACATTGAAAATCCATGGTGTGTCCTCTCTTCCAGCAGCGTTTCCAGGATCCAGCACTTGTTTCCAGGACCACAAGGAAGATTCTGGAAAATGGCGTGCAGACAGTTTCTCCCCAGCCCTTGCCCTGTTTTGCTGGAGTGAGGTTTTCCTCTGGTCTGCCCACACCTCCCTTCTACTCACATTCGTCCTACTTGTTTTCCACATAAGCCAGCTGGGTGATGTGTTCTAATATTTTCTTCCAAATGAAGTTTCCTACATAGTAAAAAAAGGGAAAATGTGGGTTGTGTTGCAATTGAGAAACATCTGTGCCCTTCAGCTCTACCCAACATGCTCCTCTTCCCTGGAACCATGTGATTACCTATGCAGGTAGGCCTGACGAAGCCCCCAATTCTCCCTGTGCCCATTCATTCCTAGTTGTGCCTCCCAAAGGGCAATGCCTGGGGGAGGCTGGGAAACACCCTACAACATGGTGCCCTGCAGACAACCTTCAGGTCAGTCTTCTCCAGCCACTGGACAAGATGACACTCACCCTCCCCCTGATTCCTCACCAGCATCAGCTCCAAATGGGTGGTCCTGTGATCCCCACCACAATGCATGCATGAGAGCCCAGCTCTAGTCCAAGTCTCTTTTATTGATCTCCACTCTCAGAACCACCAAAGGAAGACTCAAAGCTCCCAAATAGTCAATGCACTTGAGAGCATGGGCTCTCAGGCACTGATGCTCAGGCTCACCTAACTGTGCTTGCAGGCTAAGACAGCCTGGATGCTCAGTCTCCCCAGAATAGACACTTCCCAGTTGCTGTGCAGTGCAATTCCTCATTGAGTTTGAGGCTCTGATGCCAAAATCACAGCAAGGCAATAGTGGCTATTGCTGGGTCCTGCCTGGTGACACTGCCAAGAAGGAGCAATAAGGGGTAACAAGCTGAGTTACAAAGGGAGGAGGGAGCCATGGGCAGAACAGGCATGTCCTGCATCCTAAATCAGGTTGCTCTGTGTCAGTGTTACAGGGTTGTGGGCTCTTAGGGTTTGTCATTCCTTCTCAGGTGAGGGGTGACATCTCCTTGCAGTCTGTAGAAGCCTTAGCACCAACTTACCCAGCAGAAAGAGACAAGCAGGCTTATTAAGAGGGAGATACGGGACAGAAAAATAATTCTGACTGGAAAAGAGCATCTGCTGCGGGGTTCTCTGATGCTTCACTCTGCCCCATGTGTATGAGCCTCCTGTTTCTTCCAGAAAAAAGAAGGAAGCTTTGAAACATCCTTTTTTGATCCCTTTGATCACTGGTGTAAGGGTCTGCGTTTAGGCGAGTTTGTATAAAGGGAAGAAACAGCTTCACAGTGCAAAACCCATAGGATGGATGGATTGTGCCAGGAAGGCACCAGCTGAGCATTTTGTGCAGCTCCCAGGCAGCTAATGAGCCTTTGACTGGTAACATGGCAGGGCATGGTGACTTCAGAGAGAGGTTGGTCTCCAATGACTGCCAGACACAACCCAGGCTCCTAACACATGCAGAGCAACCTCTGTGCCACAATATAGGAGCTGACTACGTGCCCAAAGGATGCATATAGCAAATTCCTGATGAACCTCTCTAGGAACTGGAGCATTGCATGGCCATATGCCATCTTCACCCTTCCTCAACTGTTCATCCTCTGTGTGTTTTCACATCAGCAAAGAGCTGGCTGGCATTCCACCTCACCTGCTGTGCACCCAGACCTGGGCAGAGATTCCTCCTGGGGTCCCTACGACTCGCTTTGCTAATCTGCTGGATAAGAGTCATTATATTTAACCAGATTAGATGACTGTTACTGCAGCTACTGTTACTGTTTTGCACCGATCGTATTTATAGGGTGCACTGGTCATATTTATAGGGCTGCAGAATCAAGTTACAATTTAAGGGCTGCAGACCTGGACCATGTAGGACAAAGTAAACCAAGATAAAGTGGCGCTAGTCCTACCAAACATCACCCATCAGTACCAGCACTTCCAGGGGACCTTGGTGGCTCCTCACTGCAGGGCAGTGTTTGGCACCTCAAATAGAAACCCCACCTCCCTGCACCTCAAATTACATTAGATATCAGTGTAGTGTACTGAAATCTTCTGATTTGTGGGAGTGGGGCCAGAGAGAAGATCTTAAACCCTTCTGCCTGAAGAGGGGGCAGTTCACACGGCCGTCAGTCCCTGCAAGCCTAGGAACTGGAAAAAAAAAAATCTTTAAACCACCTTATAGCATATTGGTTGTCTTTGGGGATGAAACTCTGTGGGTTTGGTGACCAGGGGTTGCTGTCTCTGTTACATACCTGCACCACCGGACTTTCCTCTCATCCAGCAAAGTGTATGCTCGACATTTTTGGCAATACTGGGGCACTTTGCTGCCACCTCAGAGCACATATCACCAGGAAATCCACAGTCAAGGGCCGAGATAAGATTTGTGACACACCCTGGGTTTGCACAAGCAGATGCAAAAGCCCCCCATGCAAACCCAAGCCCCATTGCAAGCACAGCTCCCTGTCCAGCACCCCAAGGGCACCCTGCCCACCTCCCCAAAGCTGCTTCTCCACCCTCCCCCCAAGAGGCTCTTCCCTTCAGGGTCCCTGTCCCCCCTGGCAGGCAGCATGGCTGCTGGCTCAGTGGGAAGCTGCCAGCTGTTTAGCTGCCCTTACGATGACAGCAGTAAACACCTCCCTGCAGCTGGGCAAAGTCCAGCACCAGTGTCAGCCCCATGGCTGTGACACAGCCTGTGTCCCAGGGCCACCCCACCAATGTCAGGTGCCAGCCTCCCTGCCCATGGCAGAAGCAAGGCAACCCCTCTGCACATCCTGACCCAGCTTTGGGGTATTTGTGTGCACCTGCAGAATAATTGACCTGTGATGCTGGTTCAGCCACAAGGAGAAGCCCCAGGCATGGACCAACAAAGTGTTGACCACCACTTTGTACAGGTCTTGCTTGTCAAGACATCATCTTCTTCAAGTCCATCTTCTTCAGATCTGGTGGATGTCTCTGAAGGTGCACACACAAAGCTCCTTGTTAAGCTGGAGTTAAGAATGACGAATACCAAAAAATATTAAGAAATTGAGCCTCTCCGCCAGGATCTCTTTAATCTCAGCTGATCTTGGCTCTGCAACCATGCTGCAGGTTCAGACAAGCTAAAATGACTTAAGCTCCCATGCAAAGGTTGTAGTGGAGCTGTGCTTGGAGTGATGTGGCATTATGAACTGCTGATGATGTTAAGTGTTAGTGCATGGCCAGAGCTGTATCTGTGCTCAGCAGCCCCTATCCCGAAGATGAACCTTTTCAAAATAAACCTGCCTGGAGGCAAGGTTGGGCAAAATGAATTGCCTGAAGGCTCAGGCTGTGCAATGGCTAAGGTGAGGACCCTGGTCCCACAGGTATGTGGAGGTTTTCTCCCTTCCCTCTTGGGCATTTGGCTGCTCATCTCCTTGTAATGCTGTTCTCCTGTGTCCAGCCTATGCACCATGGCACCAGCCTGACCTAGTGATAGCTGCTAAAGTGGAGAAAAACCGAGGAGTCCATCAGCAGCCATCTCATCCCAACATCCCAACGAACAAGCAGGAGGATTGAAACACCAGAGCTGTGTCTACTTACTGAGTGCTGGGGAGGGACATGGTCTGGCAGAGCCAAAAGCTGACTCTGAGGTGATGCTGAGGACTTTTTCTGTGGGCAGTGCAAAGTGAAAACCAGCTCTTTCCTTGGTGTCTGGCTGCTTATGGATGGCAGTTAGAAGAGCAAAGACACCTCTATTGCTTGCAGACCCTGGGCGTCCTTCAGCCCCTCTGCACAGTATACAGCAGGCACCAGCCCTGTCCTGCAAGGACATGACTGACTCTCCAGCATGGGGACAAGGAGTCCCAAATAAGCTCTTCGGAAGTAATTAGGAACTCCAGCACAAGCACTAAAAATAAGGAACCAGCAGGCAAAAATAAATCACTTGCAGGGAGCCCCCAGTTGGGAGGCTGAACTGAGGCTCCTGTGTGCCTGGGATGACTGACCCCTGATTTGTGGCCTGATCTCGGTTGCACTCATTGAACTCCTCAGGCCCTGGCTTGCCTGGCTGGAAAACTGAGCAGAATAAAATGCAGGATGTCAAGGCTGAGTTTAGATTTTCCTTCTGCAGATAAACCACCAGGAGATGAGGAAACTGGCTGTATGTGTTTGCAAACAGTTCGCTCTCAGCATGCCAAGCCTGCCTGAACAGGGTGACTGTGCTGGGCAGGTTGTGTGGCTGGGGTGGGAGGACAAGCAAACCCCCTGTGCTGTGCTTGGCCTGATGGGAAGAGGATGGAGAGTCAGGGCAAAGAGCCATTCTGCAGCACAGGGCTACCTGAGGAGATGGAGTGGGGCATAAACCAACGATGTGCAAAGGTAAGAGTGGGGGACCCTTTGCCTTCTGCTTGTGCAATATTTGCACCACGTCCTCAGCACCTGGGTCACACCAACATGCTCCATCATTGCACAGTTACTACACATCCCCAGGATAAACTATGCAAATCACCTAAAAAGAAAGAATAAGCATTTTTTTCCTTCAAGAATTTTCCAGTTACTGGTGCAGGAAGTGTTGGGTTTTATTTTCTTTCCATGCAAGAAATCTTTTACTTTGTGCTCCTGCACATTGTGCCACCCCAGCCTATGTTTTAGGGGCCTGGGGTTGGTGTCCAACAGCCTCACCACTGCTCCCAGTTTGTTTGGTGTGTAATGCTTTGGGTAAGGGCAAATACTGCCTGCTTTCCACCCAGCCTCTTCTCCAGCTGATGGGAAGCCAGGAAAGGTGCTGTATTTTAGCTGATGAAGTAAATCAGCCAGAGAATCAGGCTGAGCTCATGGGTACTCAGATCATAGAAAATGTCTGTGTTTTCCACAGTAAAGAGTTTATCCAGAGGCACCTTTGCCATGTGCCACCTTTTAAGCTGATGTGGGGTATCTCAGTTATTAAGTGCTTAACACAGAAAGCTCAAGGGTACAAGGTAGTAACTGCCCCCTCCTCATCCTCATTTTTCTTGGGCTCCTGGCAGCAGGAGCAGAGTTTACTGTAGCTTCTGTTCCCATCTATTCTGGAACCAAAGCCATGAAAAAAATGGAGGATGATTACACCACGCATTTGAAAGCACCAAGGAATGGTACGGATGTGAGAAGCAGAAGAAAAACTTGCTCATTTAGTGTTTTTCTGACTGCCTGCCAGAGATGCATTGGCTCTTCAGCCAACGCAGTGCAAGATCACAAGTTGGCTCTTAGATGAGAAGAACTCAGATAATTTTTTGTCACATGAAGAAAGAAGGAGCAGGGACCCACCCTAACAGCCTTTCTGACCTGAGAACTGATGTGCATGTTCATCAACTGTCACGCAAAAGATATCAATGTATGGATTGGGTTTTGTTTTTTTTTTTAGAGATGTGCTTTCAAAAAACTTTGATAAATTGAGAAGCTAACCAGCATGGCCAAACCAAGCTGTCATCATAAAGTGACCCCTTGTCCTTGATCTTGTCCAGGGGTCCATACTGGGACCAG
>VYZX01033130.1:64489-132052 GCA_013401335.1 Brachypteracias leptosomus | reverse complement strand
GGAAGTTGGGAATTATTCAGGTCTCAATTTCTAATGAAGAACACAGGGAAAAAAAATATGCGCGAGATCTGATAAACTTCAGTGAAAAAGCCAGGAATTCATAGGGGGGTAAACACAAGAGTCTGCATTCAAAGATTCTCCCCTTTATTATTCTATATTTTTGCAGATCATTTTTTCCTGCGTATTTACCTACATCAGGAGCTTTCGGGGACTATTTTGCCCACTTCTGGATTTCAATTTGTGCTTAGAGCTTTTAAGAGCACCTGCAGTAAAAATAACAGGGTATCAATATTTGATGGTGAGAAAGACACCACAGTGGCTTGTTATAACTTATTACTCAGGTATCCAAGTTATGAACATTTGCTGATTTACACTTGAATCTCCTTTGATACTGTTTCATGAAGCCACCATATGTTAGTTAACCAGTCAATTGCATCAACTATTTTGTTGCCAACAGTTTCTAATAAGGGTGTTTTCTTGTGGCTGGTACAAACTGATGTGAAGAAATGTATCATTAACGCCAAGAAAATTGTAGAGGTAGAAGGGGAATACTTGCAAATGCTTCATACTTGAACCTGCCTTTGAGATGCTGTCATCAGGTGTGTCCCCATACAGAGGACACATAGTGTCTCATTTTGATGCACAGCGTTGTGAAGCCAGCAGCAATGCTCAGTTATTCCATGCTTGTTCATCCTTCTTTATCTGAAAAATGTCATTTAGTTGGTACATCATTATATTGAAGAGCGTACTTTGGTGCTTCATATTTTGCTCCTCTCCAGTTTAATATGGATATATGATGGATTTTTAAACCCGAACTTATTTTCTCATTGTGCTACAAATTGCATGCAAACAGCTCCTGCAGTACCTGGTGATTATTGCCAAGGAAACATCAATTTTGCATTCAAGCCTAAATCCCTTCCCCTCTCAGCTCCACACCTAGGTGACAGTGTCCAGCACCACAGGGACATCTCAGCTTTTCTCATCCTAAATCCACCTCTGCCCTGCTCAGGAGCAGATCTTTTGGTGGGGTAAGGTCAGACAAGAGTGGGAGATAAGAAAATGGAGGGATGTAAGTAAGAAGACTACAAGAAATCCACATCTAGTGCTTCTTTTTCTCAGCTGAGAGGCTGGGAGCGTGTAACAGGAAGCAGAACAAGGTCTAGTGTGTCTTACACATACAGCTACAAGCATAGAAATACCAGCAGCAAGATACTATGATGTCTTTGTGTGTTTAATGGCTATGATATTGCTGCCAGCTTCAACTTCTGCTCTTGTTATTGTTCGTTTCCTTTAATAATTCATTCCATCATCCAATCTTATGTTGTTAGCAATAAATATTAAATACTCAAGCTGTGATGCATGAATTAGATATTTTCTTTTTATAAAAGGATTCTTGTATTAAATTTAAATGTCAATTAGAAGAGGAATATAAAAAAAAAAAAATCACTTCTGTAAGTGCTGGAATGAATGAAGCCTGGTTTCCTGTGGGTTGGTGACATACAGCTGGATTCTGTCAGATGTAAGAAAATGTGGGATTTGAGTGTAGCCCTTCCCAGTTGGCTGCAGATTCTCTGATGCCTACTAAGGAGACTGTTCATACAGTGGCCTTACTGGCAAGAGGGGCTGTACGTAGAGATCCTGACCTCATTTTCATGAAACATCCAGGAACTTTCAACCCACTCTGCTAAACTCAGAAAAAATCAGTCAAGAACTTCAACATCTATCAGGTGCAAAAGGTGGATGGATGAACTGACACAAAATTAACACCACATTACAGAATAATATTATTTTCTGCCCAAAATTTCATTGTTTACCTGATTCAGTTTTCATTTTGAAATTCTCTGCCTTTAATAGATACGTTCTGTGTATTTGTGAAGAAAATCCCAAGCCCTGAAGTGCTCTTCTTGTATGTAAAAGCAAAGAGGTACTGGGCATGCAGTGAAACCTTACCTAAGAAAAACATATGCTGAATTCTGTACTGACTTGCATCCTAAAGTATCTCATTGACATGAAGAAGCATATGAACAAGCTCAGAAATTAATTTTCTCCATAAAACCCAGGAGTGGCCCTGAAATTACTATTAAATGCAATTTGCCCAATACTCTGCAAACTGGTGTAAACAACATAGTGACTAATAAGGTGATTTGAGGGCCCTGTGAGACGGCGATGTATTTGATTTGGCTCCTTGGCTTGTGAGATGGTGTTTCAGCATCTCAGCTAGTCTGCTAATATCTTTTAATAATCCTGACAAAACTGCACAGGCAGCTGGGCTCAGATGCAACATTAGTACGGCATAGGAGCATCGGGATCCAATAAAAAAGCCCCTCGTGGTAAAATATAGCACAATTAGGTAACAATTTGGGTCTTCCTTCTTTCTCTTGAGACTCCGAAATTTGCTGCAAGAAAGTCAGCTGGATGAGGTAATGGTCAGCTCCAGTATGTCAATATAACATTCCTAATAGAAAAATCAATAATAAGCAGAGGTGAAAATTGGTTGATACATATTCAGCTTGCTGTAAAAGAGAAAAAAGTATAATGGAAGTGTTTAAATATTAAAAGTAGCGTTGCATTTCTACTACCATTCCTGTAACAGAAGACTTTTTAACTTATTTTTTGTTTATTTTTTTCCCCAGGGTCATCTTCCTAGAGGATGGTGGTCTCAGGCTCTTTAACATCACCAAATCAGATGCTGGAGTGTACACTTGTATAGCAACAAATCAGTTTGGTGTTGCCAGAAATTCAGGGAGCCTGGTTGTGAAAGGTGCTTTAGTATTTTCTTTTGTGCTTTATGTTTTTCATTGGGATGCCCAAGTCTGTGCCAATCAGTGCCAGCATTGACAGGTTTTTACTTGCAGTTTAAAGCTGACACTGAGGTCTCCACTGCCTGTAGCAGTAAACCTCATGACTACACTAATCCGATGATCAATTTGTGTATCAGGGAGGTCTCCCAAGATATGTTACTCCCAAGGTAGTAACATTACTAATGATATTTACACTGCAGTACCATTTAGACATCACAGGTATGGTCTGCACTGTTGCAGGCAGTGGGGAGGTTCAGTGTGCTTGGAGGAGTTTGTTCAGCTCACTCCCAATTTATGTCACCTCTGAGACCACAGAAGAGACTTTAAAGCTGGGTTGCCAAAAAGAAATGCAAAGTGATCTGAAACTCAGGTGGGTTTCTCTTCTTCATCGTGGGGCAGATAGATCATAGAATCATTTAGATTAGAAAAAACCTCTAGGACCATCAAGTTCAACCTTTGCCCAACAACTCCCTGACTACTACACCATGTCTTGAAGCACAACATCCACTCATTTTTTGAACACCTCTGGGAATGGTGATTCCACCACTTCCCTGGGCAGCCTGTTCCAGTGCCTAACTGGATGCACATGCTGCATTCCTGCAGATCCTGAAGCCACCCACCCCTTCTCTGCATCCCTGCTGCAGTATTTGCCATTACTTTGGCAAATAACTCCACAACAAATCAGAGCCAAGCAAAAACTCTTCTTTGACTCTTCACAGGATGTTTGATCCTGAATATTAAAATGTCCATCCTCTACAACTGTCTTCCAGTCTAATTGCTACATTAATAATAAAACAAAGGGGCTGTTAGGGTGTCTCCTATGCTTTCAGACTAGTTTGTTTTCCTGGCTACTAATACTAAGACACCTCATTTCACAGGACATCCCTTTATCTGAAAGCATTTGACTTTTTTGCTTATGTTACAGATTTAATAATCTTATTAAATCAGATTTTAGTTTAATTCAACCATTTCAACCGTTAACTGAAGATTATTGTAACTAAACATATTTTTCTGAAGGGAGAATGAGGAACATCTTCCTCCCACATTATTTTCTTCTCCATTATGTATATGAGATAAAATTTTAATTCTCTCCTTAAAAAGACTTATCCCTGAGAGTCATCACTATGAACTTGTCCCATTGTCAGAATCATTAGAATTTAATGTCCTCTAAGGCAAAATGACTGACAGGATCTCCTGAGATGTTTCATAGTGCAACCACCTGATTATGCAGGGTATTTCCCCAAATTTGTATGGATGTCAGCAAGGACTGGCCTGATTGCATAACACTTCTAGCTCCAATGCAAGTCATGTTTTCTTCTTCTATTTTCCCCTTTTTTCCTCCTTGTTTTTGATTAAAGCACAAAATGCCAATATTTGTCTACCAGTCACATTTGTGGCACTTGCATGTAAAACAGAAATCCCCTTTAGGACCGGAAAGCCAGGTTTCCTTCTGTCCTTTCCTCCATCTCTGTCTTCAACACTGGCAACCTCGACACCTAATTCAGCTTTTTAGACCAGCTTGACAAGGCCAGGAGTTTTAGTTGTAGATGTTGTGATGCATTAATTGGAGGTGTATAAATAACTTCCCTAACAGCCGTCCTGTGATTATCAGTTTAAACATCCAGAAAATCATGTTATGGGCTAGAAGACACATCATCTCAAATGGTCACATCTGCTGTAATTCTCCTTCCCTCCAAAGCTGCATCTTTGTCTCTGCTGGGACCAAGCTTCTGCTGTAACCACACACTCTGGCTCTGGTCCCAATCCAATCATGCTCTGCAGGGGTTGTCTTCTCTGTAGTATTTTTCACCCTTCTTTGGAACACAGTTAAATATATTGTGGAACATATTGAAGCACATAATGTCCAAAGCAATCCTTTGCTTCACATCTTTGTTGTGCTTATGGGTGGTCTATCACCATTAGGAAAAGAATTTGTACACACTAATTGCTGAGGTGGACTAGACCAGAGCTGGAGGACATGAGAACTGAAATTGCTTGTTATGTTTCCTATGAGCAGCATTCCTATGAAAGCAAAGGACTATGCTCTGATCTTTGATCACTGACAGAAAAAAAAAAAAAGGAAAACTGAGGCAAACAAGTATGGTTTTTCTACTTTTTCTCTTTGCTCCTGCACAATCTTTCAATCCAGATGTTTTCTTATAAAAGTATTCATATTTGTTGATTTTAAATGAGGAGAACAAGTTAAACGTGGAACTTCTGGGATTACAGTAAGCATATTAATCAGTCTTGAAAAACAATAATAATGTAGTTAAAAGAAGAGCACATTATTAAATGTAATTTTTAACTTTCTTTTTTTCTTAATATTTTTGTTTTTGATGACTTGAGAGTGGTTACTGTAGCCTGCAGGCATGACCTCCTCCGTAACCTACTGCATCTGGCAAAAATCTTGTTTGTATTCATATTATGAAAGAGCAATTAGGATTGATGCAGTGCAACGTGTAACCTGGGACAATGCTACAGCACAGCTAGCAATGAATAAACCAAGTAGGCTTAGGGTTTAGGCAGCTCTGATTTCATTAATGCTATATACCATCTCACATATCACATACATACATACTAATGAAGCAATATGGGGAAATCATGTTAAAACACACACAAAAATATTTCGTTTGGCATTTATGAAGTTTATTAAAACACTGAGTAACAACATGGTATAAAAATGATCTTGTTTGCAGGGAACATTTGTTTTTGTTTCCCCTCTGGAGAAGTTTTGGCTGTTCAATTATAGGCCTCATTGCTTCAGCATTATTTTCAACTGAAATGTCAGAACTTGGAAAAGCATATCTAATGTGCAAATTAAGTTTATTGCTGCTCATTGAGTTGTTTATTCTTTGTGTGAGAAGTCTTTATTATACCTCCAGCACTCACAACATCTTATCTATTTTCTCCTCTGGAATGGGATTTGCCATGTAATGCATGTCTGCAGTTGCTAAGCAAGATAGATAGATAATGTAGAACCAAGAGCTTTTAAGAAGCTTTTAAAAGTATTTGAGGTGAAAGTCTTAAAGACAACCCCATAAAAGCAGCAGAAAATATCACACAAGCGAACCACTCTACATCAGCGGTGTCACTGGATATGAGCAGGCTAGAGGAAGAGATATAACAGGATGATAATACCATAATAAAATGGAATTTTTTTGCTAACACTACTGAAAAAAACACACCTCACACACAAACTCAGTATAATTCACAGAAGGACAGTTTTCAGTATTTATTTGGTGGAGGCAAATAGGTTCACACCAATAAGAAAGTAGACTTCTTATAATACTAACAGCATATAACTATATGGATTTGTTGTGTTGTAAGAAGAAACCTTTATGTTCTGATATTCCAAAATACCAGTTCACTAAATGGTTCCATAGAATGCTTTTTTTTTTCAAAATATTTATCTTTTCCCTAAGGAGATATTTCATAGGTTTTAACAGATAAATCATAGAATCATAGAATGGTTTGGGTTGGAAAGGACCTTAAATATCATCTAGTTCCAACACCTCCCCTAGACGAGGTTGCTCAAAGCCCCATCCAACCTGGCTTTGAACACATCCAGTGTTGGGGCATCTACAACCTCCCTGGGCAACCTGTGATAGTGAATCATCACCCTCAGAGTGAAAATCTTCCTAATTTCTAATCTAAATCTACCCTCTTCCAGTTTGAAACCATTACTCCTCATCCTGGCACTACAAGCCTTCATAAAAAGTCCCTCCCAGCTTTCTTGTAGGCCCCCTTCAGATACTGGACGACCACAATAAGATCTCCCCGAAGCCTTCTCTTCTCCAGGCTGAACAACCCCAGCTCTCTCTGCCTGTCAATGATCTCTGGAATTTTTATTCCTTTTAATAACAGTCTATACCAGGATTGTAAATATCTTATTTCTGATGGCTTTGAATGTGTGATCAAAGAAATTACATGACAGACCTAATGAGGCAACCATAATATTATTGGAACCTCTGATGAAGAAAAGTTTCAAAAAATTCCCAGCCAGTTTCATTACAACCAGCTGGAGCTAATGGCCCCTTTCTGTTTCTAGATGACTGGCTTTGATGGAAGCTTAAAGATTTCACAGAAATCCAGGCATCATTTTCTATTTGTATTCTATGGATTTGAGAATGTAACTATTGAATCTGATTACAATTTCTATGCAATCCCGTTTTGTAACATTCTTGCTTAGTCTTACTTTGACCTTTCCATAGAAATAAATTGATTTTATTTATAGTATTTTACTTATTTATAGAATGCTGTAATTGTACACAGGGCATTGTAGAAGAGTCAAAAGGCACTGATCCTGGTGACCAACCATCCAATACAGAGAAGCAGGAGTTACAAAATGAGGTGGCACTGAGGCTTGTGGCAGTAGAGGTGATGTGGGTCTTGTGAAGGGTAGATGTTTTAAAGAGAAATTTGAAGGACAGGGAGTACTTGACACATGGAAAATTCAGTAACAGCACAAAGTCTTATTGATGCTGAATGAACTAAAGCAGAAAAGGTGAATTTAATCTCTAGTATAAGTGCCTTGATTTGGAGTTTTAGCAGAATACCCAATTCAAAGGGTGTCTTAAGGCTGTCATCAAAGCAGTACGAAATAGATACATCCAAGTCAGCTTTAAGCAAGACAGATGAAATACCAGCAGCAGTTTATACTTGGCAGCAAGTAGTTCATCTTAGGCTTTGGGGTCTGCCTGAGAGGACTGAGAAGCTGAACCCTGTAACCACTCTTTACTCATATCCAGATACTGAGCTTACCAATGGAAGGCTCAGGAAACATGTTGCTCATCTAACTGACTGACATTGTAAAGAAGCCTTGTTAGAGCCAAGCCTCTCCATTGCCAGGGGCAGTTACACTCTACAAGAGACAGGAGCTGAGGAAGTGACTTCAATGGAGCCAGTCTCCAGCTCCTGGTTCTCCCAGCTCCTGGTTCTCCCAGCTCCACTGCACAGGCCAGATCCAGGGGCTACATGAAGTGGAGGACAGCCTGGGTGGACTTGTCAGACCCTTTGACACCCTCTTGTAAATCATGCATAACCTTTTGCATCATTTAAGAGAGAACATATGTGGAGACACCCCTCCTGCACAGCTAAAGACAGGGCAGACAAAACCCAAGTGGAGTCTGGGAAAGAGTGTGTCATAAATATTCAGAGCAATGTGGAATTTTCACTTTGAGGTCGATCATGGTGTTCAGGGGAAGACTTTGCTTCTTCAATGCCATATTTCATTGGCTTTAAAAGCTCAGAGTAGAAATGGACATGGTTTACCAGTTTAATGAAGGAAAGCGTCTTGCAGTATGACTCTGTTGGAAGAGATGATGAATTTGGAAGACCATATCAGGCCAGAAGATCATGCCTCTCCACCTGCTAGTGGCAAACTAAAGTTTCAGCTATCACAAAAGCAACATTTCCAATTTTTAACATATATCAGTGTATTATTTATTTTTTCTTCTTTTAACATATACAACATTATTGCAATAGAGTCTCTCTCCTCAAATCATTATTCACACAGTTCTATTTCAACTGTGAGAATAAGAACAGGAGGAAAAACAAGAAAAGAAAACTTTGTGGAGGTTCTCTGTAGCTCCCAGATACTTTTCAAAATTATTCTATAAAAGTTACCTGTACTTCACAATGGAATTACTTCATCTGAGATTTATGGAGCCAAGTTCTTTGCCAGTGTGTACTGAGATCAGTGGAGTTGTGCCAACAAAGAATATGGTCCTTGAATCATCTGGAATTTATTGCATCTGACACTCTGCTTCCAGGGAGAGGAAGAGATTTCTCTGACCTAATGATTGAGTATCTTTAAGACAGTCATCTGAGGCCTTCACATTTTTGCAGTCCTTGAATTCAGACAAACTGCTGGAGCTGCCATAATGATAGTTTTACATGGCTTTGAAGAGCAATCAAAGTACTCAGAGAAATCTGAGAAATCATGTTCCAAGTCAGAGCTCTAACTCACCATGAGAACCTCTGACAGTCTCTTAAGGATACCAAAAAAACCCCACCTAATTTGTCTGTAACAATAAAAATCAGGCAAGTTCTTTGTTTTTCCTTGGAAAACATTACTTGATGGCTGCAGCAGATATATAGAATCATAGAATGGTTTGGGTTGGAAGGGACCTCCAAAGGTCATTTAGTCCAATCTCCCTACGATAAGCNTGGTGGCTCATATCCAGTTTTTCATGCACGAGCATCCCCAAGTCTTTTTCCACAGGGCTTCTCTCTAACATGTCTTCTTCCAGCCTATGTTGATACCGCTGGTTGCTGCAGCGCAGGTGCAGGACCCTGCACTTGGCCATGTTGAACCTCATGAGGTTCACCTGGTCCCACCTCTCCAGCTTGTCCAGGTCCCTCTGGATAGCATCCCATATCACTGAAACTAGTGAGATCCAGTTTTATTTTAAAAGGTTAGCAGAAAATGCCACACTCTACCTAGTTTCTACTTGACCACTGTCATAACAGTCCCTCGTCCAGTGCAGCTCAGATGCTGGGAAGAAGCCCTTCAAGTTTCAGCTCATATTGCCTGTCTATACCTACATATTGATCAGTTACTGCAATGATAGTGACAGTCTGAATGAAAACATGAAGGTAAAGGGTTGGATGCCCTATTTTGCATCAACCCTTTGGAACCAAAGTAAAACCCAAATCCTGAATTTTCAACTCATTTCTAACTCATAGAGTTAAGCCAGAATGAACGCTGAACAACTCGTGCAGATTTTCTTCTCCTCCTCTCCCATTATTTCCTGAATGTATTAATATTGTTGAATAGATTCTGCTCTCATTTTATTCACGTGCCTCTAAATTCTCACTGTTTTATAACACTTCCATGCACAAAAGCTTTATTCAAGGGAATTGCTTACAACAAAGTGGTTGTTATCTCTAATCTGCCTGCCAGTCATATCAGGAAAATGAAGCCATATAAACCTATTTCTTTCCCCTCCAGCGAGTGAATAGTTCCCTTAATAAAAGCTGCAAGTTTGTTCCTCAGTGTAAGGGGTTAAAAAAGATCACATAAATAGTTTTTCTGTCTGGGAAGATTTCTTTGAAGCTGTAACGCAAGCAAGGCTGTGCAGTAAACAGCAATATATAATATTATATGATATAATATAGATTGAGGATCTCAATGTATAAAGTAAGCAGAGATGAATGGCAATTTTGCTTCTGCTGCAGTTTCCTGTAAGGAGAGATTTTCTAGTTTGAAGAACTGTGGGCAAATTTTTTAACAGTCTTAATAACGATGTCTGTCCTTTCACAGCTGAAATCATATCTATTGACTGTGGGCTTTAGAAAGCCACATAGGACTCATTTTGCATGTTGCCTCAGACATCTGCTAGCTCTCCGAGGCACACAGCGTGCTCCTTGTATTGGTACTGCAACCCTAATAGACCACACATGGGTAAGAGTGTTCTGAAACCATCACTGTATTAGAGATAATTTTCTTTATTATGGAACATTTGGGCCAATTTTCAATCATTTCACGAAGGGTACAAAACTCATTCAAGAGCTACTTTTTTTCTAAGCATTTTAATAAAAAGCTATTTTTAAATTTTTTTTTGTCTCCACAGAAAGGACTGTAATTACTATTCCACCTTCTAGTATGGATGTAACAGTTGGAGAAAGCATAGTCCTTCCATGCCAGGTGTCTCATGACCCCTCTGTTGATGTGGAGTTCACATGGTCATTCAATGGCAATAGAATTGATTTTAATAGAGGAGTGCATCACTTTGAAAGAATTGGAAGGGTAAGTTTCTTAAGCTCCTTAGTGTTTAATGAAACTATTTGCCAGTCTTTAAATGACACAAATATTTATTATAATTCTTCCATCACTATTTATATGCATGGCAAATCACTATTTCTTTACAAGGGCTGCAGCCATTTATTTTTGCTTCTTAAATTTCATAAAGGCGCTTGAGTTATTTGTGAAGCCATAATAAAAATGTCGACATGAAAGAAACTGATGATAGCTATGAATATTTTAATTTAAAAGCTGAATTTTTTATTAATATTGAGCAATTTATAAAAATGTCCAGTATGGAAAGCATGTTGTGAGTGATTAGTTTATTTTCTTTGTATCTCCAGGAATCTATTGGGGATTTGATGATAAGAAATATTCAGCTACATCACTCTGGGAAATATGTGTGCATGGTACAGACAACTTTAGACAGTCAATCTGCAACAGTAGATATAATTGTAAGAGGTATGTCTGTTAAATGTAGACACATATATCTTCTGGAGGAATTAGAAATTGTACACATCAGCTGTTGTTTAAATGATTCCTAGGCTATCAATTCAACATTTCAATAGTCAAATGCTATATTTCTTTTCTCTTTGCCCCCAAAATTGGATTGAGGTTCTGGCCAGCATGATCCTAATGTGCAGCTAACCCAGGGAGATCTGTGCACTTTTCCCATGGCCTCTTTGGGAAGAAAACTTTTCTGGTCACATGAGTCAATGTGGCAATAAGTTCTCTACTTTCAGCAGACTGCTGTTGCCTGCTCCTTGCTGAGCATCTCTGGGTCACTGTAGAGGTTTGAAAAAAACAAGAGATCTGGCTCCCTTCCACTATTTGGAGACAATATAATAAAGTATTTTCTATGGTCAACTAACTAATCTTTTTATTGCAAACAGCAAGAGAAATGCTGTGATGTGAGCAGATCCTTTAAACCCCAGCAGAAATCAGAAATCTGTACAGTGCACCATCTCGCATTCTTTCTAAACCTCAGTTTTGATTAAATTCAATAGGAATTCTGAAAACGTTGGATGGTTCAACAAAAGACACATTGGGTAACTTTCTTTGTCAGGCAAAAAAAAAAATCATTCCTTTGTTTGTAGTTCTCCTGTTAGTAACATAAAGACATTCATTTTCCTGACTCGAACCCCCTCATTAATTAGAAAAGTTTAATACAGGCAAGAAGCCATAATTTTAGAGATTGTGCCACTTTTATGAAACTGCAACTTCATAAATAATTCCACTGGCTTGAGGAAGTAAGAGTTGCCCAACCCATTCCAGCAGTGAATCCTCTGTTCCTAATATCTTCATCTTAAAATGCTGATCATATTAGGCCCCCCAGGTCCACCAGAAGATGTTAAAGTTGAACATATTTCTAGCACTACTGCTGTCTTATCCTGGAAGTCTGGAATAGACAATAATAGTCCAGTCCAGATCTACAGTGTTCAGACGAGGACTCCTTTCTCAGTTGGATGGCAGGCAGCTGCAACAGGTGAGCAGCTTGAGATTTGCCTTGTCTTTTGGGGGATATACCACTAGTTTGCATATACCACTAATTAATCCAAAAGTACATTGTCATTGACATGTTTATTTTGCCTTTAGTTCCTGAAGTCATTAATGGTAGGACTCACAAGGCAACAGTGGTTGACTTAAGCCCTTGGGTTGAGTATGAGTTTCGAGTGGTTGCCAGCAATAGTGTTGGAATAGGGGAGCCAAGCAGACCATCAGCTCTACTGAAAACAAAAGCAGCAGGTAAGTCCCTAGTTTCTGTCAGTTTTTTCCACATGGACATGTTGCCAGCTCCAGGGTGTGAGAATTCCACTGCAGCAGAACCCCTTGCTCCTATGGGGTTACTTACATATCTGTCTGGCGCTATAGTCTGTGGCTACTGTGGCTTCATGAGAGCAGACCTGCACAAACAATGCAAGGGATGTTTGGACATGATTGAGGTACCACATGCTTTACTCTCTGATTTGGAGACCACAGCAATAAAGGCTGGAGCTGGCCCATGCTTCTTCCCTTTGGTATACCCCAAAATCTATCTAATCCCCATGCCTGAACACAACCTTTCATTCAAGCAATTGAGAAGCAAAGTTTTTTTCTTCAGATTTTAACCACATCTATGTCCTGCTCAGGGGTTGCCTAGGAAATGATAAAGCCAGCTCTCTGGCATATCCCACCACAAGCATGTAATGCCTTTGCTGCAGAGGCTGTTTGATACCTGAGCATCAGTAGGGACAGGATATTGACTTTAACTGGAGGAAACAGATTGCAGCATCCAAAGCCCAGTGAAAAGAATAGCTTCCACTGACTCCAGGGTGGGATCCTTACTATCTGTCTGTCTACCCTTTACACATTCAGCTTCTGGGGCTTTGAAGCTCATAGGAAGACTCATTCTTGATGACTGACACTGTCAGTCCTTTGACCTACTCAGTTTGGTACAACTTATTTGAAGCCCAAACCTTTGGGTTTTTTTTACGTATCTCCCAGTCCCCTGCTTATCAACTTTCTCCCATCTATAAAACCAGTATTTATAGGATGGAAAGCGATAAAATGGAAGCAGCTTTTACAATCCACTTTCTCTGCTCTGTTTATCTCATTTGCCAAGCTCTTAAGTTTGGCAAGCTGCATTTCAAGGCAGAATTCAAAATACAGTATTGTACATTATTCAGCAGAAAATACATATATTCTTAGGAAGAGGGATTCATTTGTTTCTCAGAATACCTACAATATTTGTCCCATGGCAGAATTGCTTCAAAATGTATTCAATCAATTGATTTAAATTTAATAAGTTGTGTTTCCCTATTGTGGAACCAAAAAATTATACTGAGGTACTGATGCCAGAAAAAAAATGTTTTATCTTTAGAACACCAATTTTGATAGATTTTGTCAGCTTTCCAGGTGCAGAGAGAATCAAATAGGTCTTATCAGCAGTCAGGACTGCCTGGCCAGTGTGGTAGTCCAGCAGGTTGCAGGCTGCTCTCAAGAAAAGGGAAGAGCCCAAGAGCGTCCAGCCTGGAAAGATGCACTGATCCTACCTGGGCTTAGGGACCTGAGCACACAACCCCTTCCCCCAGCAGCAGAACCACAGGAAACTTTCATATGCACCATGAAAAAGGAAGTCTAAAGAAAAACTGGAGACTGGAAGAGGCCAGATTTTCTAAATTTCCCAGCAGAGTATCACAGATATATGTTCTCCATTACATGATTGATCATGAAGGTTGGGATTGGGATGAAGGTTGGAATTGGGATGAAGGTTGGAATAGATGATCCTAGAGGTCTTTTCCAACCTAACTCATTCTATGATTCTATGAAGTCAAAATCGTCTTGAGAAGGTCTTTCTTGATGTTGCCACTGTGGGGCTTTGTAGTGTGATATTCAAAATAACCTATAGAGACAGGAAAAGCTTTCATCTTTTAAAGCATCTGTTTGTTTGTTTTTTATTAGAGGGATTCACAAGGATAGGGCCAGAAAGAGAAAGAAACAATAAAATTAATTTTATTTGTCATGGCAATAGCACAAGGAAAGTTATTTCCTTACAGTGTAGCGCTTCTGAAGCTTAACAAAAAGAATAGACGCACTTCAGGTCTTAGTTTAACCCCTTCACTGATGTAAATTGTTCTTTCTCAAAACATCGCTGTGGGAGAAATAACACCTTATCTTTATGGGGTTTTTTTTTTCAGTATAGGAAACCGAAAACTCTCTGACAGTGTGACCAGCAAAAGGCTGGCCCTGAAGATTGAATTTGAACTTTGCTGTTGGAACAGCTATTTTGCCAGCTGAAATCTGAGCATTAGTAGATTTGTGGATGCAAATGAGCCCCTGTTCATTTCATTAAAATGGAGCTGAGAATTAATTGAGCTTCTGTTGGTGCACTCAGATGTAAATTTTCATCTGTTTCTCAACTATGATCCAGTTGAGGCTCTGTTGAGCAGTAGTACAAATTTTTTCCCCATGCAAATGCAGTAAGTACTGAACACATTTAACACATGAACTAATTGAGCATCAACTGGTTCATGAAACAGTGAAACACTAAGCTTTAAAATCTGCTTTGTCTTTTTTTTTGCTTTTGATGCTGTTCTTTTCAGTCTTAGATTATTTGCCTCTGATGTGCACAAAGACATTGATTGTGAGTGACAAAATTGAATACCTATGCTAAACATGCCAAAACAGCCTAGTCCCTTTGTACTTGCACTTTCATGACTCCACAACAAAATTACCATGAATTTTCTACCTTTCTAGAGAGGATGAATCCAGATAAAGATTTGTATGTGGACTGGAATCTCTAAGTGATAGTGGGTTCACATAAAGTTCTGTGAACTTAGTCTATTGTCTTTGTTGCTTCTACCACAGCTGGGCCAACTCTGGGTGGAAGAATGAGTAGGACAGAGAGATGTGGCAAAACTTGCCAAAATCTCTGAAAAAGCTTCTGAGATGTAACCATCTAGCTTCTTTCTGACCTTGTCTTCAGCCCTGTCTCAACACATCCAATTTGCAGTGAAGGGAATGACAAAACAATCCTGACATTTCTAAAAATAGTACCAAGAGTTTGGAGACGGCAAACAGTACAAACGTCCTTTTGTAGGGGGGTTCTGTCTCAGTCAGTTACAGGGTTGTCCTCCTTTTTATACTTCTCCAGCAGCTGAAAATAAACATGACCTCATCCTTTCAAGTAGATCTATCATGGAATATACAGTAAGAACAAGGCTGGTCTGTCTAAGTTCCATCCATTACATCACAAACCAGTCCCCCAAAATTGGCAATATTTATAGGCTAATGGGTGGGCATGTTTATGGAAATACAGAGTAAGAGGCAAGAAATGCTGATATTTTTCTTGCTTTTCCACCAAGAGCTATTTGAGACATGAGAGGTCCCTGCAGCCTGGAACACCAGCACATTGCTTGACCATGACCCTGTATGTATGGTGCCATAAACTTCAAATCATAGAATCATAGAATAGTTTGGGTTGGAAGGGACCTCCAAAAGTCATCTAGTCCAACCCCCCTACAATAAGCAGGGTTGTCTACAACTAGGTCAGGTTGCTCAGAGCCCCATCCAGCCTGACCTTGAATGTCTCCAGGGATAAGGCCTCCACCACCTCTCTGGGCAACCTGTTCCAGTGATCTATCACTATCATATTAAAGAATGTATTAAAAATAATTTTTAAAAAATCTCTTATTAAAAATATATCTCAGTGCTGGTCCAAGTCAGGATGCTCCTGCCGGGATGCAGCAGTTGTGGGTCCTGTTCTGCTGCAGGTATTTCTCAGGGCAGGTGTGATGACCGAGCAAGTGCCGGTCCCAGTTGTGTTTCCTGGTCTCTCTCTGGGATCTCTCTGTGTCTCCTGCTGCCTCCAGTCTCTGCAACGGGCCTTTTAAACGAGGCCCTGCCCGACCTCCCCTGGGTTGTTGCTGGCCTTCATGTCCCGTCCCGTCCGGCTGGGGACACTTCTCCTCTGGCTGGACTCCCCAGTCCCTGGGAGGCTCCTGGAGCCCCCGCTGGAGGCTCGGGGCGAAGAGCAGAGACTGAGCAAAGCTATTCTGTGCCGTGCCCGGGAGCGGGCAGGGAAACCCGCCCGGCGCTGAGCGCCCCGAGCACCCACCTTACCCTTGTCCTTGCCCAGGGAGCAGAGCAGGGGCTTTCCCCTGGTGATGCCGTCGTGCCCCGAGTCTCTCCCCCTTGCTCCCCACGGTCTCTCGCTCTTGTTGCTGCGGCCCCTGCGCGGATCCTGCTCCTGCCTCTCCGCTCGTTCCCGAGGATGGGCGCAGGACGAGCGTGCGAGTGGACACAGCACGTGGCGTGGGGCGATCACATAACGTGGGGCTATCACGTGGCGTGGGGCGAGCACGTGGCACAGGGCGAGCACGTGACGCAGGCCGGGGTGATCACGCGGGGTGAGAGGGGCCGCGTGTGATAAAAGAGCAGGAGCAGGCACTGTGGGCCCCTTGGCTGCGCTGTAACGGTCGTGCGCGAGGCAGAGGAGCGGTCGCTGAGGGCAGGAGGGAGGTCGGTGCCGCCCAGGGCCTGCGGGGGCAACTGCGGCTGTTGTGAGGTCTGTAACCACCGCGGGGACCGGGGGGGTTGTGAACACCTGATAGAGAAACATTAATTATCCTCTGGGTGGGTCCAGAACCGCCTTTTGGGCGGCTTTGTAATCGCTTTCTTGCGGTGGTGGTCCATAATCGCCTTCGGGGGTGGGGTGTCTGTAACTTCCTTTGTTGAAGGGGTCTGTAATCACCTTTGTTGGGGGGTAGCCTGTAGTTGCCTTTGTTGGATAGCCTGTAGTCGCCTGTGGAAGGGTCTGTAATCACATTTGTTGGGGTGGGGGTCTGAAATCAGCTTCATTGCGGGGGGGCTGTCATCGCCTCTGGAGTGGTGTCTGTGATTGCTTGGGGTGTTGGGTCTGTGGGTGCCTTGGGTCATGTGGGAGCCTTTGTCTTCAGGGAAGGGTCTGCAAGTGCCTTGGGACAGGCAGGTGAGCCTCACTGAAGGATGGCAATGCTCACAGTCCAAAGGCTGGGGAAGTAGACACATCTTTCAGACTTTTAAGTAGTGTTTTCCATGATGTTAAGAAACCAATTATAGTATTAATGACACTTCCACAGAGAACATTCCAGTTTGAGTCAGTTTACCAGAATGACTGGGACATTACAAGCATTAGGGAGGTGGAACAGGAGGTAGGCTGGTGGAGCCTGAAACTGAAACGGGAGCACCCAGGATCAGGAGGCCTCTGTATCCTGTCCCTGTCAGGTCAAAGGCAGAAGCCTAAATGAAAAGAGTGAGTGGAGGCAAGTTCATGGTAGGGGCAGTAGATGAAATCCCTTCTTGTCCACCTTGCCCCCCAGGTGCTTCTGAGCAACAGGTATGAGGCTCTGGATGAGGAAGAACAGCCAAATGAGGATGGGGACAATGGGCAAGCTACCCCAGAGGTGTCTACACAGTAACACAGGTCTCCTGTCCCCATCACCACCACACACAAAAGGAAGAAAAGAAGGATTATAGTTGTAGGTGACTGTTCTGAGGGGAACAGAGGGTCCAATATGCCGTGTAGACCCTCCTCACAGGGAGGTCTGCTGTCTCCCTGGAGCCCCAGGTTAAGGATGTCACTAGGAAACTTCTTAGCTTAGTAAGGTCCTCAGACTACTACTTAGTGGTTTTCTATGTGCATGGAGAGGAAGCACGTTGCTGCAAAATGATCTTTTTCTTCTGTCACCATTTAACTGGATGGAAGAGCTAAGAGAAGGGCTTGGATGATTCTTTTCCCATCCATTCTACAGGATCACTTACGTGGTTAGAGGGGAGAAAGCTCCTGCAGCTTACACCAGTGAGACAGCATCAGGTGAATCAGAATATTCCCTTCTACACACTATGAGAACCTTCTCCATGATTATTGGCAAATCGCTTATCTCACTTATCTGAGCTATTATCTCTGATTCCTATAAATAGTGTGTCTTTATTCTGTTTCTCAGATTTCCTTACTGCCCTTATTCTTCTGCAGAATATTTTTTCTTTGAGATTTGCATTTAGAATTAAATTTTGCTCGCTTCTCCCATGTGGATGTAGGAAAGAAAACATTTTTTTTGTTGCTCTAGCTAGTGAGATCTGCTTATCAGCAGGATGTGGAAGGCCTCGCGTATTTGGTTTGCTATTTTTTGTTTCCCCTGGTGCTTTTTCTCTGTGAATGTCAGACTTGCAGAGTGGGCTGGTGGGATGAGAGGCAGCTGGAAGGAGTCGTGATGTGGAGTAGGACTGAATTCTGCATGCTAAAACCTGGCTGTCCTGCAACCCCACAAACTGAAGCCCAGGGAGATGTCCAGTTCTGGAGCCCCTGCCCTTCTCTACAGCCAAGGGTAGGTAGTGCTGGAGGAGGTAGCATCGCTGATAAATCCAGATGTGTTCTGCAGCTCACAGAGGGTTTTGACATCATGTTTCTGTTCTGGAAAGCAGCTGTGTGAAAGGGGCATGGCTGCACTTTCTGCACTCTATTGCTTGTGACATTGAATTTGAGGTGCTGAATACAAAGAGACGATTTTTTCTTTTTACCCTCATTATTCTTACAAGACCAATGTAGTAAAATGACAGCATTGTCCTCATGAAATTTTCTTGTAGTACTTAAATATTTGCCATTTTTCTTAAAATCCCAGCTTTAATATTTGCACTAGTACTTTAGAACATTAGTTTTCATTTTTCTGTGAGGAAAGGTGTCACTCAAATGTCACACTTTCCAGAGTCACTCAAGTGTCCAGGAAGATTCAGACTCCTGCCATTTAACAAAAGAAATGCATCCTGCTTTTGAATCCAGCTCCACAGTTCTACAAGTTTGATTCCTGAATTCTGTATACACAAGAGCAGCAGTATTAAACTGAGCTGATTTGATTCCTTTCATATCTACAATACATTGTTTTAAGAAATAGAGTGGACTGGCTACAGCCTCAGTCAACTACAAATCAGAAGAAACTGTGGGAGGTGGTGGGGTTGCCCAAAGATCATTTTGGGTATAATAGGAAGTTGTCAGGGCTTTGTTATTATTTTGAGTCACCTACATGACTGATAATGTAAAGAATGATTGGAAGGTGCTGTTCCTTCTTTAACCTTCCAGGAGAAAAGGTCCCCTCATCTGGAACGAATTGCAAACTGTTCTCTCAATTAAAAGAAATTGAGACAAATGAGGGGGGACATTGTGTCAGGTTTGCCACATCATATTTCATGACACAGCAGCAGGGTAACAAATCCCTAAAGTCAGAGTTTGGTGATCGGTTCCTACTTCAGCTATGGCCTTTCTCAGGTGTGGTGGTATTTGGAATCAGGACACAGTAAATTCAGGGAATCCCTTGCTTGGCACTGGACTTAATATCTGAAGGGGGCCTACAAGAAAGCTGGGGAGGGACTTTTTACAAGGACTTGTAGTGGTAGGATGAGGGTCAATGGTTTTAAACTAAAGAAGGATAGGTTTAGTTTAGACATTAGGAAGAAGTTCTTTACTATGAGGGTGGTTGATCGCTGGCACAGGTTGCTCAGAGAGGTAATTGATGCCCCATCTCTGGAGACATTAAAGGGCAGGTTTGATGGGGCTCTGAGCAACCTGACCTGGTTAGAGATGTCTCTACTGACTGCAGGGGGCTTGGACTAGATGACCTTGGAAGATCCCTTTCAACCCAGTGTATTCTGATTAAAAAACTTGGAGCAGTGCAGGGGAAATCAAGCTGCTATCAATGAACTTTTGGACACTTGCAGCATTGAGAGAAAGAGAAAAAGCAAATAGAGCTTTGAATTTCCAAAGAAAAGCACATAGCCAATTAAAAAAAATTAATATATTGCTCCAACAACATGTTTACTGAACAAATGTATAATTAGTAAATCAGTAATGTTGCAGCTACAGTCTGAATGGAACATCATTTTGCCAATTAGTTGATGAGGCATAATAATGTCAGATACTTGACGCTACTAGCTTCTTTAATTAATTTTTTGAACCAGGGTACTCATGTATCAAATACATCTGTGGCTTCAACCTTATAAACTTGAAAATGCGTAAATAAAATTTCAGTTTGCTTAAAATGTACTGTTATATAATATAGTCCCTGTTCTACATGTTGAAAGGCAGAATAGCTGCTTGTGAGCTTGGAAAAGCTCTGATCATCCAGTTGACAAGACTCCTGGCAGTTGTGGTGAGTAGTTGCAAGCACCAACTTCTTTTCTTCTTCAGTTCCTGTTGTGGCACCAACGAACATCAGCGGAGGAGGAGGGAGCCGTTCTGAGCTGGTCATCACATGGGAGGTAATCGTTAGCTCAATTAACCTAAGCTGTCTAATGGAGAAGAGTCCATGGGTGAAATCATAGCCCTGCTGAATTCCAAAGGCTTTTGGTCATTGGCTTTGGCTGAGCCTGGATTTCATCCTGCATCTGGAGAGAAAACAGCCTGTAAGATACATAGCAAGTTTTCTGTGTTATAACAAACAATTTATAAAAATAAACAGTTTAAGAGGCATGTTATAAAGATGTTTAGAAGTCTGTATAACCCTCTTATCTCCATTGTACAGGAGGTGCTTAACACACTAATCTGCTTGGCCATTTTCTGCATTAACATTTTTCACACTTTTGTTTACATGTTTTTCATTCTGGAACACTGTGCCGACAAGACATATCCTATTATGCGTTAAAGGAGATGAGCCCTTTAATTCTCCAGCACTCCAGTGAGAGGAGAGAATATACATTTTCAGAACAGTTAATACCATACTATCAGTTGCAATGGATAAGTGCAGGTCATTTCAGAGAGTAGGAAGGGAGAGTTCTGGGAAAGAGCTCCTTATCCAGGCACCCAGCAGCAGCCACGTGGACACTGCGATGAAGGCAGGTGGCATCTCACAAAGCCTGTACAGGAATGGGGCAGGTTCTTGGATGGGGCTCTAGTCCCTGTGGAAAAGCTCAGCTCCCATCCTCTGGGGTTTTCATTGCCACTGAAAAACACATATGAAGTTACTGTGACTCACCTAATTAAATCTTCCCTCTAGCTCGGGGGACATCTGACTCAAGTAGGAGCTACCCCATGCCATCAGCAGCACTCACCCTAGAGTGTAGGGGCCAGGCACTATCAGGTGTGACTGTCTCAGAGGCTGCACAAGATGACCTCTGTTTAGTTCCTACTTTGGGATGGGGCCTCCAAAAACATGGTTCTCCCTTATCAAGTCATAGAAAGCATTTCTTCATGAAAAAAAAAGAAAAAAATACTTCTAGTTCAGCTTAAGCAAGGAAAATAGCCTACCCTCTCCCTTGACTGCATTCTTTTTCCAAAGAAATAACCAAGCTCATGTGTACAGTTTGAAGGAAAGGAAAAGGAATTAAATTAAACTAAAAGTGATGTCCATCATTAGCTGAGTGAGTTACCTGTGTTCTCCTGTATGCTAAAAAGCTGTGCCATTTAGCCAGCCTTTTGGAGGAGGAAGAGAAGTGATAGGAAAAAAATGAGGTAAAAAGGAAAAAGTCTCCACTAGATCAATAATATTGCCAGTGCTTCCTCCCTCCATGCTCCAAATAGAGTGAAACTCCACTTTTCCTGAACTAAGTCTTCCTCCATATGTATCTTTCACTTTTTTGTTTTATTTTCTCCTCTACTCATCTAATCTTTGGGAGCAGAAGAACATGAAAATTGAAAACAACCTGAAAGATCTCAATCAAATCATTCTGTTGGACTCCATGATGTGTCCTGAAAAATAGTCAGAATAAATACTAATTACGCTGAGCTGACCACACCGAACACAGCTCTCCATCTGTCTGTGATGAGCTCACTAAACATCTTGATTAAATCTGAGGTCATAGAAGCCTCAAAACCAAAGTAAATGCTTTAGAAAGTAGCTTGGACTTTTATAAATCCTCAGTGCACCATCATCACTTGCACTTAACTCTCTCAGGACTTGAAAAGAGGTAGAAGGGGGCATGTTGGGGAATTAGCATAGAATTTATGAAGAAAAGAATAAAGTAAGTGCCCTGAATTCATTCGATGTACTTCCTGATGTTTCTCCTCTCATCTTCTCACCCCATTAGTGCTCCCAGGAGTTTCTCTGATCTTTTCTTGTTTCACAAATGTTCTCTTGCTTTGAGAAGCCAGAGTGGAAGTGTTTTTATCCCATGAAAACACAAAAGTTTGTGTTGGATACAATGTTGGTGTAATTGCCTGTTCAATATGAGTCATTTATACATATCTTGACATGAGATTTCATCAACAAAAACATGAATTTTGCCGTGTTGACTTGCAATAACATTTCTATTCTACACAAACTTAAATATGAGTATATTCATGCACTTGAGACTTTGACTTGTGCTAAAAAAGAAAGGTAAGTTCTGTGCTTATATGCAGGCAATTATACAGCTGGTGGACACTTCTATGCAAACATTTGCTCCTTTCTTAATTCCTTTTTTTCTTTAAAAATCATTTATTTAAAATTGGCCTTCCTATACCCCTTAGGGAAAAAAAAGTATCAGCTACAACTTGTACTGAGTGAAATACTTTTAATTTTTAAAACTTCATGCCTGAAAGAGAATAACTTTAATGGAGCTGATCAGATCTTTTGTTTCTAAATTGATTGCCTCAATAGATTTATTATTTTGATTTTTATTTCAAGATTACATTGACTGATGGAGCAAACATTATTATCTTCTCTGAGGCACAGTCAACTAAATCAATACCACTAAAATATACTCAGAGAATGAAGATTCAATTAAAACAGTGTATACTTGCAAATGCTTATTGACTGACTGCCTTGTCACTACAGCCAGTTCCAGAAGAACTACAAAATGGGGAAGGTTTTGGCTACATCGTTGTGTTTCGTCCCCTCGGGTCAACAACCTGGACAAAAGCAGTAGTGGCTTCAGTGGAAGCAAGCAAATATGTTTATAGGAATGAAAGCATTACACCTCTCTCTCCTTTTGAAGTGAAAGTTGGTGTCTACAACAATGAAGGAGAAGGGACCCTGAGCTCCATATCCATTGTCTACTCAGGAGAAGACGGTAACACGTTACTCTTATTAATAATGCTTATGTAGCATTAATAGGTCCCAGATATGATCAGATAGATCTTCACAGGGATATAAAGGAGCCTGCTCAAAGCTGCTTATTGAAGACTGACAATAGACATAAGACATAAGATGGAAAATTGAATTCAAACAAAGCAAGGGGCAGACTTTAAGAAGCACTTTAAGTAGACAGCATGTTTCAACTTAATTGTCCCCAAGAAGCTTCTGCTGAGCGGGCTGGGAAAATCAGAGACATTCAAGTGTAGCTCTCAGAAGGTCTAGCATTTCAGACCACTCAGTGCAGCTGATCTCATCTGAAAATCTGTCCTAGCTTATGGGTAATGATCAGTTTTCAAAACAGGTTTTGCTGTTGTTTGACAATAAGTGGGTAGCAAAGGTAGCAATTAATGCCAGGTTTCCTGAGCTTCTGCCTGCTGGTTCCCCCCAGAATCTCTTCCTCTTTTCTTGATTCTCTCTGTTCCTGACATACCAAGCGTTTGATAGCACAATTGTTCCACCACTGTGTTTTCTCCAGAGCCACAGATAGCACCAGCAGGGACTGCGGCACTGAGCGTTTCAGCGGTGGAGGTGGAGATCTCCTGGCAGCCCATTGCCTGGAACCGGCACACGGGCAGGGTGCTGGGCTACGAGGTGAGGCAGCTGATAGAATCATAGAGTCATTTAGGTTGGAAAGGACCTCTAGGATCATCAAGTCCAACCTTTGTCCAATATCTCCCTGATCCCTAGACCATGTCTCAAAGCACCACTTCTACTTGTTTTTTTAACACCTCCAGGGATGGTCACTCCACCACCTCCCTGGGCAGCCTGTTCCAATGCCTGACCACTCTTTCACTAAAGAAGTTCTGGTGAACTTCTGGTGACACTGATGCTGGTGTCTGACACCTTACAGGCGTCCCTTTCCTGGCCACATTAGTATTCTGGTTCCTCCTCCCTTGCTTCCAAGTTAATAGACAGCCCATCACCTGACTCTCATTAGAAACATCTCACCTGAGATAATCACAAGCATTTACAGACCAGGACTGCGGCTCTGACCCAGACTGATTGTAATATAAATTAAAACCTCAAGATTAATCATTTGTGATGGCTACTATAAAAGGACTCATGCTTGATTTCACAAACCAAAGCTGATCCTCCCTCCTCTTCACAGCTGTAAAGCTGTCTGAGCAAGATGGGGAACTTGATAGTCTGGGGGCATGGACATGACCCGTAGCATTGCTTACAGAAGAAACCAGGATAAATGCACTTCATTGCTATCCAAAACCTGTGCTGTGGTGTATTTGGAAGGCTTTTATCTTCTCACTCCTCTGAGAACCATAGAAACATTGAGGTTGGAAAAGACCTTTAAGATCAAGTCCATAGAAGTTATGTGCATTACACAAACCTTCCTAAATTAATTAATTACTAAAAAAAACCCCCAGGTCTAAATAGCAGTCACTGAATCAAAAGTAGAGGATTCAAGGATACAAAATAATTTAAAAGCCTCTTTTATGACTGAGATAAATGTTTCTTTGTATCTTTTCATGTTTTCTTCAAATGTGTTTGAACTATAAAGTCAAACAAGCATTTAAAATTTCCTCACCTTGTCAAAGGTTTCCTTTTGGACAGCTATAAAGTTAAGGATTTCATTTGCTTCCTTAATTGGTACTTGGTCTCTGAAATTTTATTTGTTCTCTATAAATATTCATGCTTGGTTTCATTTCCTGCTGGTTTTGAATACAAAAAAAATCCTGTATTCCTTGAAATCTTCATTGTCAACTTGTCTGCTTCCCAGCCAAATCTGTAATTGATGGAAAACAATGAATTGCCTGTTCTTTGTTCTCCCCTTTCAGGTTTTATATTGGACTGACGATCCCAAGGAAAGCACAGCTGGTAAAGTCAGAGTCAATGGGAATGTAACAGCCAAAAATATCACAGGACTTAAAGCTAACACAGTGTATTTTGCAACAGTTCGAGCTTACAACACGGCAGGGACAGGGCCCTCTAGCACCCCGGTAAATGTCACCACGAAAAAATCACGTGAGTATTCAGTTTTGTACAATAAATATTGCAAACTCCCAAGTGTGAGAGTGACATTTCTACTTACCGTGACCCATCTCTGCTAAATGTTGCAATATCAAAGAAAACTGATCCCAAATTTCTTCACAAAATTAAACAACAAAATCTGGGATTAAGAAGACTTCTTTATCTCTTTATATTTTTGTGGTCACCATCACAGAATCACAGAATGTTAGGGGTCGGAAGGGACCTTGAAAGATCATCTAGTCCAACCCCCATGCTAGAGTAGGATCATCTAAATCAGGTTACACAGGAATGCATCCAGGCGGGTTTTGAATGTCTCCAGAGAAGGAGACATTTACTCAGACTCTGGTATTTAGAATCTTAGAATGGTTTGGGTTGGAAGGGATTTTAAAGATCACCTAGGTCCAACCCCCCTGCCATGGGCAGGGACACCTCCCACTAGACCAGGTTGCTCAAAGCCCCATCCAGCCTGGCCTGGAACACCTCCAGGGATGGAGCATTCACAACTCTCCTGGGAAATCAGGGAAGTAATATTTAAGATATTAGTATAATATTTACTTTCAAGTCTGTCTCAATGGAGTCCAAAATTCTCATCAACTTAAATCAGGTTATTTCACTTACCCTATTCTATTTATATGCTAAAGTAATTCTGTACACCTACAAAATCAGATAGCACTGGAGTCCATGTTCCTACACTGTAGCAGCCCTTAGACAGGGTTTCCTTTTCAAGAGCATGCCACCTGCTATGTGTTCCCAGTAAGCAACTGATCAGCCCTTTTGCAAAAAAAGGAAAATATTTCTCCTTCCTTTCAGCAATTTTCTTCTTTCCTATGTGCTGTTCCATGCCATTGCTCAAAGTGCAAGAGAAGAAGCAACTTGTAAAATGAGTTAATGATAAAAGTTACCATTTAATGTAAATAACGTGAACCAAAATAAAGTCTGAGAAGGTATTTCTTAAGGACTCAAATAGGACTTTTCTCCCAGGCAATTTCTTAATGGAAAATAGACTTACCTCTGGAAATGTTTCTTTATATTCCTATGTGCATATGTGTGAAAGACAAGTTAAAGACATGGCAGTCAAATGACAAGACATATAAAGAATAAATTTGTTTCTGTTTTACATTGACTTAATCTTCTGTCAAATTCAGGGTTGTGCTAATGGTTCATTTAAAAATTAAAGTCAAAATAACCCTTTTAATATTTAAAAGCATATATTAAAATTTTAAGCTCTAGTCTCTGAAAGATGCAAGCACTTTCAATAACAGTAGAGATAATATGTCAAGAGAATAGAAACAATATGCATCTATAACGGGAGCTTTAGCCTTAAGGTAATAAGAGGTCTTCCTCATCATCATCCAGGATTCCTACAATGTTCTGTCCATACCATTATTGTAGAGACTAAACAAAACTAAAGTGGTCCTTCTGCCAAATAGGGGCAATTCTGATTGAAATACACTTATCTAAGATCAGTTTAAGGTCTAAGTTGATATCCTGTTTTGAGTTTAAACTGCTTAGGAAAGTGGAAATGATGTTCTCCTTCCATGAACATACATCCATTAGGAGCTGTTGTGAAGCTCAGCTCTTCTGCTGCTTTATTTATATGTCATGGGTTTCAAAAATTTGCTTTTTCTTTTTCTTTACCAGTATAAACATCAACAGATATAGATATTAGAAATATTTTGAAATCAACAGTAGAAATCAACAGTACCTTCCAAGTTATGTACATTAATCATCAACGTATAGGAACTGTAGGAAGAAAAGGATCCCAGAAGTTAAGCATTTTAAAATCATGAGATACTCACAATATGTTTCTCCATATCCCCTCCTTTTTCTTAATTCTGTTCAAGTATTTTCCTCTAACACCTCCAGTTCCATCCTCTCAGGCAGGGTTTGGGAGGATGCGCCATGGAGAAGAAGATAAAGTGTTGTTCTAAATCTGAGATACAGTTCAAAGGCACAGTTTCAACTTCTCATGTTCACACAGGATTCAATTTCAGTCACTTGTAGGCAAATTTTCAAAGTTCTGGCACTTAGGCATGAAAAGCTTTTGAAAAGCTACTCTCAGCCTACTGTGCTGAGAATTTCTAAAATCCTACAATATTTCATGATGGATCACATGGAGACTTTAATGTGCAGCTCTTTGTAACCTGTCCTCATGACTGAAGAAAATCTTGTCTTTTGCATTTTGCTCTTAGTTTTAGCTTTTTCTGAAATCCCTACAGGAAAACATTAAAATACAGATAGGAACAACATAGTACTTACACAAAATCTATCAAATATAACTTGAACTGTCAGACGCTGTCAGGCTTTTCCTAATTTTGAAAATGAACTCTCACAGTAAGTGGTTTTGTGCTATGAATAGATCATTATCCTGACTAATACGAGAGTAATGATGGACTGGAAAATTTTTTTACTCTTTTAGATTTGAACCACCCACGCATTTGCTACTTCCATGTCAGCAGCTCATTCAATTACACTATGCAAATTAATATTCGCTTGTATCTTGTGATTATCATAATCTTTTTTTTTTTTCCTAAAGCACCAAGTCAACCCCCAGCAAACATTGCCTGGAAGCTGACAAATTCCAAAATATGCTTGAACTGGGAACATGTGAAAACAATGGAGAATGAATCAGAGGTGCTGGGTTATAAAGTAAGTAATTTCTTTATCTCATTAGTCAGACAAGTTGTTCCTAATAGAGACACAAACAGTGACTTGTTGAAAGGCGACTGCTCGTTACCTGGAAAACTGAATTTTCTGGAGTTATTGGGATGGTTGGCTGACATTTATACATATGGAAGAATGGCTATTTTGGTTCAGAGTAGGACCTCTTTATCCCAACACAGGGATTTTCTGTCCCCAACACTGGATTTCTCTGATCCCCTTATAATCTTACTCATCTAAGATTTTTGCATTCACTTCTTCTGGAGGAAGGAGTTTCACACATATATAAGAAGTAGAGAACAGTCTCTAAAGCATTAAAGAGAGGCATAAACTACATTTACAAGTTCTCACTCTCTGGCAATTCATAAACATACCTTTAAAAAGAGACAGGAAGATACTCACATAAAGACCAATGTGAATGAAGTGAAAAGCACTCCCATAAATCTATTTTTAAAGCAAAGAAAAATTTAGTTTCAAGTTTGTTTGCAGTGGCTCTGACCCCAAAAGACATGTGGAAAGACTCTTTCACTCCTGAAGGACTATAAAAATGAAAGTGGAGAATGCTTATGTGAGGAAAGGTTCTCAGGACCAAGATCCTCATGTTGCCAGGCATTTTAGGGTCTACACAGAGTTATTTATGTTTGTCCATAGTCTGTAGGATCCCTGTAGACTCCCCAAGCTGCTCTACACCTTGGCCAATGATTCATCAACAAAAAGACCTAAGTGCAAACAAGTTCTGGATCATCATGTTTAGTTGTAGAAATATGCTTCCGGAGTGGAAATGCAGATGCTACTATCAAATTTCTGTCCTTTCTTGAAGTTTTTAAAAACATACTCCTATGCAATGTCCAGGTTTTCATCAGCAGGTGGTAACTTTACACAGAAGTCAATGTGAATATTTCTATTTGATTGTAACTGCTCACCACAACTAGGCAAAATTAAAAAAAAAATATCCTAAACCCTCAGTTCCTGAAGTGCCAGATGAGTTCTGGATATAAAAGGTGTTAAAGATTGAAGTTTAAAGGTGTATCTAACTTCCATATTTACAGAAGAACATAAATTTATTGGATGAGGATTCCATAACCCTATACTCAAGGTGAGTCGTCTTCTAGCAGGCAAAGGCTCTCCTGAATGTTGGAGTAAATGCCTGCTGTGGTCTCCATCAAAAATTCTATGGAATATATTTCTCTGTTTTGAATTAAGTTTAATGCTCTGCAGGATGCTGAAAGTACTCTGAAAAGTATGGGATGTGACAGAAGATACTCTCAGCCCCCAAAAAAACATTAAAAAAATGAAATAACTCTCATTTTCTAATTCTTTTTTTACTTAGATTTTGTATAGGCAAAACAGACATAGCAAAGCACATATACTGGAGACAAACAACACTTCAGCTGAACTTCTGGTACCATTTGAAGAAGATTATCTCATAGAAATAAGAACAGTCAGCGATGGTGGGGATGGCAGCAGCAGTGAGGAAATTAGGATTCCAAAATTATCAAGTACGTGAGATTTTATTTTTCTTCTCTGGATGTTATTGAGTAATAAGAAATCTGTGTGCCTCTAAGAAGTACTACAGATTAACAGACTTTCCATTACCCTAAGTGGCCTCCCTCCTGTTGCTTTGTAGCGCTGAGTACACGTAGATTAGTCTCTGGTACTCTCAGATTCATTAGTGGAGGAAGTATGTTGCACAACACCTAGATGTGACCTTATTTGGAGTAGGTCTCCATATGCCCCAGCCTATAATGCTCAGAGAAGGAGAGAGAAATAACCTTCCCTGCTAAAGTCAGAACTGCAGCTTACGTAGAACATGGCTCTTAACCTGCCCTGGAGCTGCTGCTGAGACAGGGAACCTCAGCCTTGTCCCATGGCTCGGGTGGGGTTGCCCAGGGTCCAGCCTCTGCTCTCAGAAATACTCTATTATTAATGCAAAATGGAGCATGGTTTTGCAACAAACTAGCCCAAAGCCTTTTGAAAGTGGATAATCACAGGGAAGGTGGGAAGCTAGTTTGAAACTCCATGGAATTTGCTGCTACAACCTAAATAAATAGAAAAAACATCTGTGGGCAATGTTTCATTTTGAAAAGAAAACATACATTACTGTGATGCTGGAATGCAGAGAAAAACTTATTTTTTTGACATGAATTTGCTTTTGTCAGAAAATTTTGTGTGTTTATATTTTTACAGGTTTAAGCTCTGGAGCAATAAAAATGTCCCAAAGGGTAAACCATATACTGACATCTGGGATCCTGCTGTTGAGTTTTGTTCTTATATACCCTTGTCCTTGATAATTAAAGCAATGGTCAGCCATGGACTTTTAAAAATAAACCATGTGTAGATTTTCTCTTACTACTTCACCACAACCAACATTCCTGATCAACAATGGGGGTGGGGGAGGGAGATAGACTTGTTCTATTACTAAGAAAACATTAAGTATCTATATTACATTAATTTTTAAAAATAAGCTTTGAAATTAATGGATAAATGTATATGCATTAATTAAATGGAGTGGTGCCAAACATAACTTGAGGTTGTAAGGAGAGTGGTCTCAAATTTTTTATAAGTGGTAGTTCTTATTGAAACTCTAGTGTGATGGTATGTCAGACATGAAAGACCTGTGCTGAGCTGTTACAATGGAGGGAAGAAGAGACTTGCAATTGCTTGTGATGTGGATATCATTTATCTCACGTTCTCCAATGTAACCTGTAAAAAAAACCCCAAACACTTTGAATTAAATAAAAGCTATTTGTTTACTTTTTGCACTTGTTTGCATTACACAGGGTGTCATACAATGCATTACATGAATATTGCACTATTTTTTGAAAAAAGGGAAACTTAAATAAAAGGAAGCATATGTACCAACCCAATGACCATTGAATTCAATACAAAGACTTGGCATCAGCAAGCCTTGAACCAGATCTGAATGACACAGTACCTTTTACAACATAAGATACCTTACAAATTCTCCAATACCTTTTAAAGGACTTCTTCATGCAAGACTGATAACAAAACTAGCGGAGATGCCAAATACCTTTTTTGAGGATAAATTGAAATACATCTGTCTTCAAGCAGGTTCAGTTGCCCTCTCACCTTGTTATTCTTTGCTGTAGCTTGAAAGTGTAGATTGAGCTTTGGGCTGGGTGTGAAGGCAAATAAGAACATTTTCATCATCTTAAAATATAAATAAAAGCATCTAATTAAGCCTTTCAATCTATTGAGCTATTAGAGTGACAAACACCAGAGTGAGCGTGGCTTTCAAGTCAATAGATACAGCTCAAAATGTAAAGTCACACTCGTGTCAACATCTGATGAAAGGTGAGATTTTTGTCTCATATCATTACTGGGGGACCTTTTCTTCCTTCCTACATCACTCTAAAGTATACTTTCTTTTCACCACTGTAAATATGTATTGTGTAATCTTTCTACCCATTTATAACTACAAGTGAATTGAATATCCCCCAATATTTCTCAAAAGGAAAAGCTTCAGATGGGGATGGTGATGTGTAAGCACATGAAAGGGCAAAAGGATAAAGGTCCATCTGTGCATAATAATCCTCCAAACAGCATATTAAACACGTCTCTTATCCATGGAGAGGGGAGGCCAAATTGGCAGCAAGAGAGTCTAAAATGCAAAGGTATCAAAACTTGAGCTACCTGAGAGAGCTCGTGTGCTGGATTTCCAGGGAGAACACACACATTGGCATAAAATAAAATCATAAATGCAAAAGCAGATGTTACAGAACGATGTCCAATTTTCATCTAAGGACTCCAGAGGAAGAGATATTAAGTCTATAGGGCAAGGCATTTCACTTGGAGTTGTGTTCACCATTAAAAATGTACATCTTGTGTTGACACTATCAAAGCCAAAAGAGCATTTCATGATCTCACGGCTTTGCAGCCACAGTCTCACTAAAGAAGGGACTTTAGAAACTTGGGGTTTTCTCTTTACTGTGGGTTAGCAAATGTCACTCACACCTGGTGATGTTTCATAATCCCCATACTGAATTCAACAAGATGTTTCACAGAGTTGACCACTACTTGATGGAGGTCTGACAGAACTTTGTGCATCATCCCTTCCCAGCAGGTCTCCAGCAGGAACCACCCTCTGCCACAGCAGCTCATTCACAGGCTTTCTTGTGTCCATTAAACAATGGGTACTTTTTTTTCAGTTAAACTGAATCCAAAATTCTCATATAACACAAATGCAATCCTTCTGCTAAGTTTAAACAAAATATCTCTTTTTATTAAAGCCAAGAGAGACTTTCTGCAGAGCAGTTAGATACAACTGAATAGAAGTCCTGATAGACACTTAATTACAGGGAGGCTCTAGAAATATAATGCCACTTTTAGAATCCTGTCCTCTGGGATTTCTACAAAGATGCTAATCGCAGAAGTTATTAGGAAGAGGTTTAACACAGCTTTCAAAAGAAGAGAACAGTTTAGCAAGAAGTGGATACGGTATTAAAAAACCTTGATAATACCCTAATGAAGTAAAAACAATTTTCTTTTGCAGTGAAACTCAACAATGAATAATTTCTTCAGATTTGTTTTCATTTCTTGTACGCACTGCTGATGTTCTTTGCTTCTCTCACTGTAGAAGATATTTTTCAAAATTAGGGTCTTTTTGTCTCCAGTGTTTAACCTCATAATTTCTACGTCTGTCCTGTTTTGTCATTCCCATGGAAGCAGCCCTTTTTAAAATAAGGGACAACTTAGGAAGACCATGGACATGAGTAGAATTATTCCCTTGCTGAACTCCCTTAGAGCTGGAGCAGAAGTGGATTGCCAAGTGACTATTCTACCTCGGGAGCAGAATGTCTAAGGAGTCTTAAGGAAAATACTTTTAAATATAGATATAATAACAGCCCCCCTCCCATCTCTCCTTTTAATGTGAAAATGTTATTAAAGCACCTGATGCTGAAAGAGAGAGTTCTGGTGACTGGCAGTTTTCATTAAAAGAAAAAAAGGGTAAAAAATAGTTTTGTCACTCACAGTTGCAGGAAAAAGTTTGAAAGTACCCAAAAGATGCCAGTGCAGGGAACCTGGGGCGCAGTCGTACAAGGTTTTAGAGGCACCATATCAAATCACAGACCAGCCTAAGTTTTCAAATAGCTGGAAGAGTGATGCCTATTTTATTTTTGATAACTTAAGTAAAGTACCAAAAAATGAAAAAGAGTCACAGTCAGAGATTTTCTTTTCAAGTTTAACACATCAACAAAATATTTCTCCATGAAAAAAGCAATTTTGAGTCTATCCAAATGCTTCAATTCACTCTACACACAATGTTTCTTTGTGATTTAAGAGCATTTAAACTTTCTTTAATGCCTTCTCCCTTCTTTATAGGGCAATTTTTGAATATGAATGCCAAGAAATGAAATAAAATAGCCCATGTGTGCTATTGTACCAGCCCCTAAATCAACACTTTCCTGAAGTGCAGAAACACCCTGTGTTTTCTGCAGGTCGTTGGAATGCAGCCCTGCTGATGACTTGACACAGAGCTCTAAATCACAGTTACGTATAAATATGTTGTAAAAGCTGAAAAGGATTTTATTCATATTTGACTGTACTGCAGGCACAGAGAATTCCCCTCAATGATTTTCAGAGCCTGTGTGGAAGAGAGAATTGATCCACTCAGAGAGGGTTTGAGATGCACAGGGCTGCCTTAGGCTGATGTCTGGGGATCCTGCCCCCCTCCCTACAACCCTCCACAGATATTTGTCTTTTCAGGGAGCATGTGTCCAGCTGTTCTTTGCCTTTCCCTGGGCAAAAACTAGGGCAAAACCTGTCCTGCTCTGAATAAAACAATGCCTACGGTCCCCTCTGGCACTGATATTTCCAAGGCACTGTCTCCAACAGTTTCTCTTGAAGTGTCAGAGTTGCTGCACCTCAGGGCTCCTGAATACTAGGTCTCAAGTGGCTGTGTAGATGCAAACACAATGTGGCCTTTGGGTGAATATGGATTGAGGTATGATAATTCTACCAGCAGACTATGGAATTATTGTTACAAGGCTGATGAGTTCTTCAAAGCACAGGTCATGGTGGGAATTCACATCACCTTGCAGTCTGTGCATTATTTATGATAGAGTCATAGAATGGTGTGAGTTGGAAGGAACCTTAAAGATCTTCTAGTTCCAACCCAGCTGCCATGGGCAGGGACATCTTGTACTAGACCAAGTCATTCAAAGACTCATCCAACTTGGTCTTGGTGCCAAGGAGTGGTCCAGCCTTTCCCAGCCACTGAGCTGAGATAATGTCTATATGGTGCCTTCTGCTGCTAAGGGTGAATCGATGGAGGGCTACCAGGATTGTTATGGACTGAAAGTGTAAAAGAATGGCAAATGATACATTCAGAAATATGTGTCTATCTAAAAATTTGAATAAGATTGCAGAGACTTTATATATGATGTCCGTGGTCATCTTCACCAGCACTCTGATGGAGAATCTGNGGTGCAGAGAAGGGCAACAAGGCTGGTGAGAGGTCTGGAAAACATGGCTTATGAAGAGAAGCTGAGGGAACCAGGGTTGTTTAGTCTAGAGAAGAGGAGACTGAGAGGAGACCTTATTGCTCTCTAGAACTACCTCAAAGGAGGCTGTAGCAAGGCTGGTGCTGGTCTTAAGTTGCATCACAGGAGGTTTAGATTGGATATTAGGAAGAAATTCTTTACTGAGAGAGTGGTCAGGCACTGGAACAGGCTGTCCAGGAAGGTGGTGAAGTCACCATCCCTGGAGGTGTTTAAAAAATGAGTAGGTGTAGCACTTGAGGCTATGGTCTAGTGGTTAGGGAGATGTTGAGATGAAGGTTGGGATGATGCTAGAGGTCCTTTCCAACTGTAATGATTCTATGATTCTGTGATTCTATGATTCAGAGTATATGTAAGGATTTGAAATGTCCCTTGCTCTGACCATTATCTAATCCAAAAACTAAAAGGGGGGTGTGTGGGGGGGAGAAATCAGTGCTATTAAACCAGCTTGTATAAAATCTTTCTTGGAGAAATTTACCATGCAGAAAAGGTCAGCTGAACATTTTGACAGCATGGTACAATAAAGGCCTCTAAATGACTTCAATCATTTAGTTTTTTTTTAATATGAACTTCTTCCTTTTATCAGTTCCTAGCACTTAGTACTTGAAAATACGTTTGATGTAGCAATTAAAATGTCATATTATTAATGCTGCTATGTATCATTTCTTTACTTAACCTATTCTATAAACACCAATATATTTCAGTATTGAAAACCAGCTACAAATATTTTCCATTCTCAGAGAATAAGTTGGAATATTGCTGAAACACAGAAGGATACCAAAGCTCCTTTTTAATATACAAGTTTTACACAAGATGTGTTCAAGTTTCTAGAATTTTTGCACTTCAATAAATCCAACTTTCTAGAGACAGCTTAGGAGATGGGCAAGGAGAGTTAAGACACTTTCTTGGACACTGTTGTGCATGATTCTGGTTTCTGCTGTGCCAAAAATGTCTGGTACGACCTTCACCTGCTCAGTGCAGCTCTATTAATCATTACGCTAAAGCTTGAAATCTCCTTTCAGCCCATACCCACCACCTGTGCATATCCCTTCTGCATTCCTACTAATACTATGCACAACTTCATGGCCATCACCTCCCAGCAATTTTCACAGCAATGATGCAAGGGCTGGGACCCCTCTGCTGTGATGCCAGGCTGAGAGTTGGGCTTGTTCAGCCTGGAGAAGAGAAGGCTCTGGGGAGACCTTCTTGCAACCTTTCAGTACTTAAAAGGGGATTATAAGAAAGATGGGGAAAATCTTTTTAGCAGGGCCTGTTGTGATAGGATAAGGGGTGATGTTTTTAAACTAAGAGAGGGGAGATTTAGACTAGATATAAGGAAGAAGATTTTTATGCTGAGGGTGGTGAGACCCAGGCCCAGGTTGCCCAGAGAGGTGGTCAGTGCCCCATTCCTGGAACCATTCTGTGGTTCAGGGGAACCATAGAACCAGTCTATGAATCTGATTCTTCCTTTACAAGCGGTGTTGCTGTAGTCTCTGCCAGTAGTCATGCATGGGACTTCTATTATGTCAGTACCTAAAATAAAAAACAAGACACTTAGGGTCAAGGTTTTATGAAAAACGGAGATGCCTAGAGAGGCAAATCCTGCTATAGCTGTTGGGGCTGTAAAATAACAAGATTGCAGCTCAGCCTTCCCTTCTCTGGGCACCCCTTCCCATTCAGCCTGGCCGTTCCTCCTGAGGGATCGCATGATGCCAGAAATCCCCTGTTGCTGGCAGATTTGAGTTAAGGGATATTTTCTGAGGCTCTCATTGAAGTAGACTTTGTGTGTGAGCACTGCTAGCATGATTTAATTACATTATTCTGCAGCACTGCTATCCCAGAGATTTTAAAGAGAAACAGCACAAATCTTTCCCATGTCCCACTGCCCTTAGTAGATTTAAAGCCTATGCAATTTGAGTGGGCTTAGAATTTATTTGAAAGCCTTCTTACACCAGTACAATTTATCCACAGAGATCAGCAGTTTACATCGTATTGATTAATGTGGTTATTGATTTATTCTGCGATTGTGCTGTCCGGGTACATACAGTACTGGAAAGTGCTATTTTCCCAGAGTGATTGACTTCTTTCTTTATTGACTAAAATGAGCTGATAAAAATCATCCGTGGGCTGAGCTAGAAGTACTTTTTTTGTCTTCCTGCTTCTAGCAAAGTAGGAGGCAAACGCTGAGACATAGCAGAGGAAAGAAGGTACAAAGTTTAACCCCTATGATATTACCCTGGCTGGGTTAAATCCAGCCCACAATATTAGCAAGGTAAGAAGCTGGATGGTAAAAAGACAGACAGGCACTTGAATGTTAGAGAGGAGGATTAAACTGCTGTTCATTCTGCAAACTTCAAGTGGTGGACACATTTCTGAGAGCTTGTTGCTGTTTCTAATGCTGATATCTCTGACCCCTTCACCCAGCAAGAGATTGGGAGCTTCAGATGGGCTTGTAACAAGGAAGGGCTTGAGGCACCCCAAGGTCTCCCCTTAAGGGATGAAATCTTGCTCTTTTTCCTGGTATGTTAGGAGACATGCTATCTGCAGCAAAGTTTGAGCTGTTCCTAGCACAGCTCTGGCATATGGACATTGCTTTACAAAGCCATAAAGCAGACATAGCTGCCATTTATCATGACTGCATTGAAGCTTTCCCAAATTAAGGAAAGGACTCCATGCCCCTAAAATATTTGACTGGTTACATCCCATCACCTTTGAGCTGTTCTGCTGGTGGAGCTGTTCTCTCAGACCACCGTGGCCGAGCAAAGTCCACCTTTCAATGAGCACCTGGGTTCCACTCCATCACCCTTGCAAAGTATTGTGGCTTCCTGCAACTTCTCTGTTTAATTAGGAGCTTGGGAAACTGAATTAACTTCAAAGGCAGATAATCTCAGGGGTAAATTCTCTCTGTTTTGAGGCTCTCTGTCAACCCAGGCTTCAAATCTATCCTGCAAAATTTCTGAAGAATTTAAAAACAAACAAACAAACAAACAAAGAATACCCATCCATCAAATACTGATTTTTTTTTTTTTCCTCCCACTGAGGATTCAAGGCTTCTTCTATGATGACAAATTTCAAACAGAATTAACACTCCTGGAGAATCTTGCACAGCTCACAGGAGCCATAACAGAAAAAAAGGCCCACAAAAGGCCAGATGAAGAAATATGGAAACAAGTAAGAAAAGAAAAAGAGAAAACTTTGTCTCAGACCCCCGCAGTGAAAGACACAGCATGAATTTGGTCAGGCCCTCTGCCCCCACTCCAGCCACCAAGGAGTGTTGTATCCAGTTCCTCTGTGATTTTAAATGAGCCCCCAAAGCCAAAACCTGCTTCAGATGCTGCTATAGCTAAATTATAGCAAACATACGGGAACATCAGTGGGACAGATCAATTGTTAAAACCCTAGGAAAGAGAAAAAGAGTCAGATGAGCAGCTGCAGAGAAGTTCTGCTCTAGGTGGCAGTTTTTCATGCTTGCTTAAAAAAAAAAGAATAAAATAAAATGAGAAAGCAACGATCAGCTCTGAGCATCCAGAAATTTGTCAGTTCAATCATTATTTGATTTTATGAGCTTGTCAGAAGAAACAGCATTTTACTGAGTGGGATTTCATAACAATGCTTTTGCTTACTCAAGGTCAGGAGAGGGCCAGAGGAACATCAGGGCTATTGTCCCATTAGCGGTGATGTTCCTCACCGCCACTTCTCCAGCTCAAAGGTTTCTATTAAAGAGGCCACTTTCCTGCACAGTGCTGGAACAGAAGCTGCAATAAAATATATTCTTCACTTTCCCACATGATGACAATTGGCAGTATTTGTGCTGAAGCTGGTTGGAAAATGTTTGGAGAAACAGTTTTCCACCAGAAAACACTGTTTCTTCAGAGAAAAACATTAACAGGAACATGTTGATTTTTGATGTTTTTGGGAGATATATTTTGCAGTGACTCAGAATTAAATTGAATGTGTTTGTTTCAATGTCTCTGATTCTGTGACTTTTTTCTTATGATGCATGCACTGTTTTGCTTCATGTAAACATTTTACTTGGTAGTTTTCATGTTTATAATGAATGACGGGTTTTGTTTACTACACTCCTTCCCACTCCAGCTTACACAGATGTGCAGACACACACAGTTCTACATTACATTAGAAAATAATAACATTTCTCCAACATTCCTGAAAGGAAAGAGGACTTTCTAATGTTTTCAAAAATAATAGTTTCATAATATCCAGATTTCATTCTCATTTACAGTGGTAAGAAATTTCAGAATTGTCTAGAGGATGGAATTTTTTTACTCTTATTTTGTGTCATCTGTTCTGCATGCAGTTTACAAAGTATTACTGCATTTATTTTTATATATGTGTATTTATTTATATATTTGTATATATGTATTATCTAGTGAAATATGTGAAGGAAAATTATTATACATTGATAAATAGTTTCTATAGAGAAACATCTATGGTCACCACACTGTTCCAGTTCAGACATAATCTCTAACAGAGCAATTCTCCCAGGCTACTGAGTTTCACAAGGCTTTTGAAAATTTCTCTTAAGTCTAAACCATAAAACAATCTTTTGTTCCTGTTTAATATACACACACCTCGCTCCCCAGATCCAAGTATCACAATTATCTGTTAGAACTGAGATACTGTATTGGTGAAAGATGAAATTTATTCTATTAAGTAATGGATTTAATGAGGAGAATAGCTTGGTTTTTTGGATTAGGTTTCACTCTTTACCTCAGAATGAATTTCTATCTCTGAAGAATGAATGGACTGGTCCAAAATCACTGTGGGCTGGGCTAGCCCAATGGTACCCAGCAGTAGGTGCAGCATGTGAGGCACAACACACACACCCCCCCCCTTGGATGCTCAGAGGAGCTGAGTGCACTTAGCAAAAATAAAATTAGAAATAGAAGTTAGTAATTAAGTGAGTTTTTTTATATAAACACACACATAGATATATATATATGTATAAGCAGCAGAAAGTAGAGAGCTGTGTAATGAAGAGAGTAATACACATTTTATTTTCTCTCTCTCCCTGAGAAGGAAAATCATGAGAGTGATTCTGCCATAGCAGGCAGTGTATAGCAGCAGACATTGGTTTCTAGGGTCTATACTCATTTATCTAGTTTAGCTGTGGCACTACATTCATACGTATGAGCTCCCAATCATTTCTCTGCATTAGGGGATGCGTGTTCCTTCCCTATTACCCCCCTAGTCTTTGGAAGAGGACTTCCATAAATACACCCTGCTATAAATATATCCCTGGCTCTCTCACTTATTTGTTCTGAGGAAATGAAATGAAAACATGCCATGCACTTTAAAACTTTGTTTATAAACCATCTTCATCAAACCACTAAAAGGCACATAGGAAATAAAATCATGGCCGTTGCTTACCATCGTGCCAGCCCTACAAATTGATTCTTTTTTTTAAAATTAAAGACATCAACTGTAGTAGGGACACTTTGTGTCAGTTCACAACTTTAAGTAAAATAAGCCTGCCAGCAGTTATTGATTCATAAGCACTCCGAACTATGCTGGTACATACCTTGGCATTTAACAAAATTAAATAGCCCAGGCCAAGTGATGCCGTCGCTTTTTAATCAACCCAATATCCAGCATTTAGTAAGGCTTTTCTCATCATTAAAGGTGCCCAGGATGCTGCCCACATATCCATGGGCTTCTCCCATCCCAACAGACACCAGCAGAAATACATCTGCCCTCTGAGAGTGAGAAATTTCAGCCTGGGAAACACATCGTACGCTGCTTTATCAGAGATACTTGAGTTTTATGGCATTTCTTTTGACGTCTAAGTACACTAAAACACCCACATATTTTTCCATGCGAAGTCTTCATTAAAGCAATTTGCTGGTAACCAAAGTAGTTCAGGGAGACTCTCAGGCAGAAATGTCGATGCCTTCATGTTTTTAAAGAGCTGTCAAAAATGTAGGTCCCCGTTGGGACTGCAAAGAGATGGGGTTTTTGTGCTTTCTAGGGTTTTGTTTTGTTCTATTTCTGGTTTGTAACAAAACCTAAAAAATCCCATTTTTTTTTTAGCAAAGAGTGTTTTCATGTTTTATCATTTACTTAATGCTTTAGCATAATATTTTGCATTTAGGTAATGCAAGACAGACTTTTTAAACAAAACACAATTTTAAAAAGAAAAATGGGACTATTTCTTTGGTTGGATACTAGAACACAGGGACTTTTTTCCCATCAATAACACATTTTCTTCTGCTTTACTCCTGCGATACAACTTTATTTTTGCAGGGAACAGGTGCTGCCAAATCCTCCTAACCAGATTTTCCTAGATCTGTGTTCCTCAGAGCTGTTGAAGCCAAAAGAGGCGTCAAGATGCTCTCAGTGTTATTCTGCAGTTGTGCTTGGCCCCCGTGGGAGATTCATGCTTTGGGCTCATCCCATCAGGGTTTTGGGAGGAGGTGGCAACCAGCCCTGCTCCAAAACAACATTTGTTCTGAGCTACGCTTTGGCTGCTTACCCCGAGTTTTTGTTTCTACCCTCTAGATGACAACTGTTGAGGAGAAATAATTTTAAATTAGAGAATGAAATTACCAAAACACAGCTAGAAAAATCTCCACAAATCTCTCCTACGTATTTTTTATCCTGCAAAGATTAATGGATGAGGAGAAGTGATTAATTCAAGCTTTACTTCGCAGATGATCTCTCAGGCCTAACGGCGTACGCACACAGTCAATATTTTGTAAATGTTTTGATTAATAAATCTTTATATAGCCCACTGCAACTTTGTAGATGTAAATTGATGCTTGCATTCTTTGGAAAGCAGACTGATTTTCCCTGCATGGTTTCCTGACTCAGGCTTGTTAGCCCCAAGTAAAGAAAACAAAATAAATGCTGGTGAACACAAAAGCTTTTACTTCCACCCCAGAAACACCTTGAAATGTAAAACCATTTGGAGGCAGTCATGTTCTTAGCAGAAGCAGCTGCCACCACTGTCCCAAGCTACTGCCCTCCCTGGCTCTGCTCTGGGCATCAGTTGCTCTCAGAGCAAGGTGCCCAGCTCCACTTCCAACTTCTGTCACCATATTTGCAAAATACAAATGAAGAACCACCAGCCCTCCAACACCACCCTGCGTTAAGGGTCTGGCTCAGGGAGGACAGCCCTTGAGCATCCACAGCAGTGGGACAGGTTTTTCCACAAGCTCTCACATTCAAGATGTTCATCTTTAATGCTGGAGAATACATTTGTTCTTGCTTTGCTATTTGCTTTGACTTTTGTTTAATGCCACAAGTACAGAGGGATTCACTTCTGGTTTGGAAGGGCTTTCAAATAACCTTTGAGCATAAAGGGCCCGGCAGAGACACAGTTGGGCTGAGCTCACAATGGGGGCTTGGTGTAAAGAATTAGGTTACTAATTCCACCTCCCCCACCTGGTTTGCACAAGTCCAACACCACTCACCATGCTCGGACACTTCTGTTGAAGACAGTTGTCAGTGCTACATTTAGATGAACATCTTTATTGTCTGGCTATTGCAGGAAAACTTCATTAATAAACTTGGTCTGAGGGACTCAAGGGACATTGAAAGTCTTATTAGATGCCTCTCTTAAGGAAGGAAATTAAGCAATACATCTCTTTGGCAATACCCTATCACTTACAGGGAAAAAATACAATAAAATAAAAAGGGTTTTGACACAGAACAGGATCAAACACTGGAAGCCACTTTTTCTCACAGCTCCGTATGTACCTCTCAGCCTCTTATTCTCCTCATTTTCTTTTTTGATTGCATTTTCAGAGTCCTCATGCACTCCTCTGGGGTCCCATCTGAAATTTGGATGTCACATCCACTGACTTTTTAAGGTTTTATCTTAGTCTGATTCCTGATTATAGAAATAAAACAGGCACCATGATTCTACATTTAACGCATTCCCAAAAGAATGAAGTACGCTTAGGGCTATACTGATATTGGAAAAGGTGTCATTTTTTATAAAGAAGCCACCAGAAAAGCACTCAAGTGCCAGAGAGAAAGCCCAGTATCATTCTTTTAATAGTAATGGAGTATATTAATGAGAAAAAGTTGGACCCCAGCATTATAACTCTTCCAGCAGATATTATCATTACGTACATTTCACGTTATTACTAATTTTGTATTCAGCATACCAGGACCATTAATTCAGACTCAGTCTGCAGTTGAATAAGCCAGATTGTTTAAGAAAATAAACGTCTCTATTACTTTTTATAGTGTTGAAATTAATTTACAGTTCCAGATTGTGATAACTACATTGAGAATTAAAACTATATTTGCTACCTGAGATTTCCCAGAGATTAGCATTCACGAGGTTGTAAAAATATTAAGTACTTTAAATAATGCTTGCAATATTTCTAGGGTTATAAAGTATCTTCCCCTAGCTCATTTTAATTTATTTAGCATCTATCTCTTTAAGCCTTCCTTTTAGCATATTCACACCACTGGAAGAATAGACCAAGATTATTGCATTAAGAGAAATGTTATTTACAACGATGCCATGTAACACAATATCTATTTCCAGAGGCTTTGAAAGACACAGAAATAAAAATGTTAATGATGTCTTTAAGGGCTCTCAGGCTGCCTTTGTGCTACAAGAAAAGTTGAAGATGAGTAGAATTTCTGAAGCAGAATGGCATCAAGTCAAGAGTGGAGTAGATAAAAACTTTATAGGAAAAGGGAAACTCAATAAAACACACGAAAAAGCAACATTATGTCTGGATTAATCTCTGAGAATCATAAGAAGCTCAGGAGAGAGAGAGGGGGAATTAGGGAGCTCAAGTCTCCAGACTAAGCCAGTGGACACTATAAGATCTTTCATGACTCTCCTCTGAAAATCACTCCTTACTGTCAGTGGGGTGGGATGTGCTGCACTCCCTCGTCTCTACCATCCTACTCTGCAGCTCCATGCAATGAGCTGAATGCTTCCAGTTATTTCTGCGTGGATGCATTAAAAAAAAATATCACAATTGCCACCCAAAAAGGACAATAATTGTAACATTTATACATCTAGGGCTTTTTTGAGCCTTCAGTGTGTACCCAAGCCCCCAATCCTGCCTGCAAGAAACTTCTTGAAATGAACAAAAGGCAGAGCTCCACATAAAACTGGTTGATACAAGCAGCCAAAGCTTGAAGAAAACCATCAAATTTCATAAGAAAATTGGGTGAGTTGGACATGGTGTCATTGTGGGATTAGGTTCTCAGCCAATAGCATCTGTTCCAATATGTCCCCTGTAGAAGGAGAAAATAGGCTTTAAATTTAAATCCATAGATTGAACAAGAAGCAGAGTAGCAGATTCATAGCTAGCAAGGCACAATACTTAGAAGTTTTGCTAGATTCTTGCCTGATTTTGACATTTACTGATTTAATGAAATATCTGCTTCATTCAGTTCAGAAATGAACAACCATGTAGGAACTGATCTAACTTTTTGCTGGATTCTTTAAACTTTAATTTTGATTTTGGGTGGCATAGATGCAGTTATTGGAAGTATATTTTGTTGAGGGAGCTGTTACAAAAACTCTCAAGTACTCTTAAGACTATGCATGATGGTAAATAATTTTGAAATAACAATTTCTTTAAACAAAAGGTTCGTTGCTTGACCATCATTCCATAGAGACAGCATTTCCTTTGGGTAGTGCTGGAGAAGAAATGGTGTTCCCAAAGTCTTTCACTTTGCTTACGTTAGTACTAATTTTTATTATCTCAAATTGGAGATTTTTCTGTAAGGGATTTTAGGATGATAGCATCTCAAGCTGAGATTTCAGCAGCCGGGTTCATACTCTGAAACCACAGAAATAGCATTGCCTCAATGATTCATTTAAAAAAAAAAAAAAAGAAAAGAAAAGAAAATATACTGTTCTTAATTCTGAAGGCTAGAACCCAAATGCCTGAGTGTCATTTAATGAAAATTGCCCTTACATCATGAGTGAGTCTCCAGTGTTCCACGGCTGTGCCTTTGCAATAATGGTTTAAAATGGAAACATCTATTTTTCCCCAGTTTTTAGTAGCTACAGAGGAAGCAGGGGGCTAATTACCAATACTGAGCTGCAAGGGTCAGATGGAGAGGAAAAAATGAAACTAAATGTTTCAGAAAATAGGTGAAGGATCCTGCTGTGGCAAATTTGGATGATTTAGCCTAGTGCTGTGGGGTTTTTTTCCCTATAATCTATAAGTTATAGTAGAGTTGGTGCTTTTAGGGTATCAAGCTGGAAGTAGCAACTGCAGGTAAAGAGACACAATCAGAACTGGACAAAACACATTGTTAAAATATTGAAAAGTTATTTTCCCATTAAAAACAATATATGTTTAAATTTAAATATACATAAAATCAGCAGTTGAGAATACAGATATAGATATACAATAGAAATACGCTTGCAGCAGCATTACACCTTCAATTCCTATTACTCTTTCATTACAGGTAGGATGTTTGCTTAAAGAGAAGTATGTAGGATTTTTGCGTGTCTTTCAAATGCGGTCTCATCATCACATTATTGTCTGGTACAAAGGGCAAAATGAAAAAAACCTACCCAAATCTTTGAGTGAGTCAGAGTGAGCCCCTGTCCTTGAAAAACATAGATATTAAATTATTGAAAAGTAACATGGGGCTGGTTGAGTTGCTTTACAGGTCCAAGCCTGCTTCTGGTCAGCCTCCCTGAGACCACTGGCACTGAGGCCAGTTGGGAGGTGCCTCCTCCAGAGCTGAACAAAAAATCCTGAGTTGCCTGATTAGATCGACTTTGACAGAGCCTAGAGCAGTAGTAGAAGACCAGCACAGTCATTGCAGGACATCCAAAGGCCTGGTTACCCTGAGCCTGTAGGACTGCAAGAGTAGACAGTGTTTGGCTCCAACTCTCAGCTGGGCCTGCCAAGGTACACTGAAAGCACCGGCACACAGAGAGCTCACCAGAAATGTGTGGATACTGGTTTAGTTTCACTATCTAACAGAAAGCTTTAGGACATTTCCAGACACAAAAATTAAATCATTAAGACCATGCAGCAGCATCCTTCTCCTTGCCAGGGAATTGAGCTTTGCCACGGGTGTCATAGCAAGATCTGTTTAATCAGGCACCAGAAAGCAATGGGCGATCACTGAGCATAACATTGGTGGTGTAAATGAGATTAAACACCCACTCACATCAACGAACTTCAAGCAAATGGAAAAGTGGGGGAAATCAGTCCTCAGGGCACACTGGAATCTGGGTTATTTTTTGGTTTTTTCTTCGCTTTTCTAGAAAACACTGAGTAAAAGATCCCCTTCATTATGATCGGTTCAAATGTAGCATCTCACTGCAGTCATAGAAAGGCAAGCACTAAGAAGTTCTCAGAAGAAATAAAGAAGTTGAGAAAATCATTTTATTGCCTGACAGAAGGGGAGACTGCCTTAATTTTGTTGTCACTGGGAGTCTAAATGTATAAGGACAGCTGCTGTGCTCAAGCAACAATGCAATCAGTTAATGCTTTCAGCAGGGAGACATTAGCTGCTTCTCCCTCCTGCCAGGCAGGGAGAAACAAAGTTTACCAAAAAAAAAGGAAAAAAAGGAAACTTTTAGACTTTTTTTCCTCTGTTCCTTTGAGCAGAGAGAAGACAGGGACCACATCATAACAGGGAATGATTTCCAGGATGTTGCATTTTGGTGGTGTTCTGGTGTGTACATTGGTCATTGCACATTTTCTGAGACATTTGCATTAAAGCCACAAAATGACAATTATTAAACAGCATACAGTAAGGAACAGAAAGATTGTCACCAAAGCTACGTTTGTTATTGACCAAAAAAGATCAAACATTAAAACATTGAATAAGACATAAAATGAAACCATGAAACAGGAAGAAGTTTGCCCTACATAGTGATGAAATTAGCATAAACAAAATGAAGACATTTGCTATTTTTACATTCCTAGTTTAAAATGAAGGTAAAGCAGAACAAACAAGAAACTAAAGCTACGTGGAGAAAAGGAGGCTCAGGGGAGACCTTATTGCTCTCTATGGCTACCTGAAGGGAGGTTCCAGAGAGGTGGGAGTAGGTCTGTTTAACCCAGCAACAGACAATAGAACAAGGGGAAATGGATTCAAGCTGTGCCAGGGGAGGTTTCTCTTGAATATTAATAAGAAATTCTTTGCTGAGCGGGTTATCAGGCATTGGAATGGGTTGCCCAGGGCAGTGGTGGAATCCCCATCCCTGGGGGTGTTTAAGAGCTAATTAGATGAGGTGCTTAGGGATATGGTTTAAGGGGTGGATTTAGTAGTGTTGGGTAGAAGATTGGACAGGATGGTCATATAGGTCTTTTCCAATCTAGACATTTCTATGATTCTGTGCAAACTCTATGATGTGTTTCTGGCTCAGAGCTGTAATAATGAAGGTTTCTTCTAAAGGAACAATCTTCACTACTTACATATGTTTTACTTATAAAGACTTTTGAGATGACAAAAAGGAGAATCAGAGGAGCCTTATCTTGGCATAATGATCTATTTTCAGAGATTTTATAAAGAACTAGAATAAGCACAACATGACAAGATGAGAAACAAAGAGAGGAAAGAGAAAAGAGAAGTCATGAAACCCATTCCTGTTAGGCACTACCATTAGCCCATTTCAAATTAGGACATAGAATCACAGAATCACGCAGGTTGAAAAAGACCCTTAAGATCATCGAATCCAATCACTAACCCGACACTACCAAGTCCATGGATTGGCTTAAGAGAGGGTTGCACTGGGATTTTGAGGACCTCAGTCATATTTTCAGATCTGTAACAGAATTTGCTGCACTCTTTCACAATCCACTCAAAACTGTTTTTTCAGAACGGCAGGTTTCATGCTCTCTTCTACCTTATCATAGAATCATAAAATCATTATGGTTGGAAAGACCTCTAGGATCATCAAGTTCAACCTTCATCTCAACCTCTCCCTAACCACTAGACCATGTCGCGAAGCCCCACTTCTACTTGTGTTTTGAACCCCTCCAGGGATGGTCACTCCACCCCCTTCCTGGACAGCCTGTTCCAGTGCCTGACCCCTCTCTCAGTAAAGAATTTCTTCCTAATATCCAATCTAAACCTCCCCTGACACAACTTGAGGCCATTTCATCTCGTCCTATCATTAGTGATTTGGGAGAAGAGACCAACCCCAGCCTCGCTACAGCCTCCTTTAAGGTAGTTCTAGAAAGCAATGTCTCTTCTCAGTCTCCTCTTCTCTAGACTAAACAACCCCAGTTCCTTCAGTCTCTCTCCATAAGCCATGTTTTCCAGACCTCTCACCAGCCTTGTTGCCCTTCTCTGCACCCTCTCCAGCACCTCAATGTCCTTCTTATCCTGTGGCACCCAAAACTGGACACAGTGCTCAAGGTGCAGTCTCACAAGTGCCGAGTACAGGGGCACGATCACCTCCTTATTCCTGCTGGTCACACCGTTTCTGATAGAGGCCAGGATGCCCTTGGCCCTCTTGGCCACCTGGGCACACACTGGCTCACGTTCAGTTGGCTGTCAACCAACACTCCTGGTCCTTTTCTGCCAGGCAGCTCCAGCCACTCTTCCCCAAGCCTGTAGCTCTGCAGGGGGTTGTTGTGACCAAAGTGCAGGACGTGGCACTTGGTCTTGTGCCTTGGCCCAGGCACTCTCAGCACCACAGGCTGAGGGTACTGTTGGGACCATCGGAGTCGTCCCTTACTTCCACCAGGTTCTTCCAAGCTCTGCACTGTTTTCACTACCCAATGGGCGGGAAGGACAACAGCTGACTATTCACTGCATGAGCAGTAAGAAAGAGTTTGGATTCCATCTATGAAATGTCTTCATCCCCCTAAGGACAAGTGAAGAATAGGACAACATGGGAATTAGGAATAGGAGTGTGTGGGAGATAAGGAAAGAGGAGGTCATCTTCCTCAAATAACTGAACTCTTGTTCCACCTTTGCTTATGCAGGTGTTTTAATCATGATATGGTCATTAATGAAAATAATAAATAAACACATGTAATTAAATTGGGAAACTAAGTCAAAGCATGGATGGAAACTAGACAGAAATGGAATTTGATCAAAGTGGACAAATTTTTGAATAAAGAAAGAGAAATCACGTCTTAACTTAAAAATCCATAAAAAAAAAATGTACGTAGTCAAAGAAATGGTGAAAATTAAAACTGTAAATGACTTCATATTTTCTCCTAGGAGGAAGAAATGTCTGTCATTCAACCCTTCCTTACATTCTGCAATGAGTGACTTTAATAATCTTGTTGGGTAAGCCTGCATGGGGCTTGTAGACAGGACACAGCTTCTATCTTCTGCTTCACTAAGGAGCCAAAAGACCTGAGGTCACTCCTAAACCCAGATCTCAGAAAGAACAATCTAAAGAACAGTGTTTTATAGGCAAATTGACCAGGTAAAACTTGGATCTTTTAGTCAGCAAGTCTGAAATACAAGAAGAACATGAAAAAAACCCCACAACATTTCAATATAAAGGGGCAGCAACAATATCACCTTAAAGGAAACAAAAGAATGTTGATTTTTAACTTTAATGCTCTCAGGACATCACTGGCTGAATGAAAGAATTTTTTTTAAGTTGCTGTAAGCTCCAATCTTGATCTTATTCTTCAATATTAAATGTAGAAAGTCTAAATATTTCATATAGATGGCATGAAAAGATTGCAAGAGAAAATGAATAATCTCCACAGACTTTAGAAACCATAGACACCAAACCCAACCTAAAAGGAAATAAACACTAAAAAATACATTGTTAATTAAATCCCCTATTTATAACATTTGTCTTAATTTCAAAGATTTATTGAAAAGGGATTTAAGAAGATGAACTAATCTTAGGAAATGACGAACTAATCCTTTCTTTGGGACCAGTGATTATATGAAGGTGTATTGAAAATAGCAGAGAGAATGCTGGGTACGCTGGCTGGACAGATACTACAGTTCAGTTTAGACATTAATCTGCAAAAGTGGATTAGCAAAGTCTGATGGTTAGACATTTTCACAAGGGTTTTATTCAGTCTTGGGAGCAACATCTACAAAGAATACACTGATGTTGTATAGCTGAAAGAAACCACCAGGGAAGGGAGATGGAAAACAGATCTCAATTAATTTGAAAAGATTAAACACTGCCATAAAGTAATCTAATTAGTTGTATTCTTTATTCTTCTTGGGACATCCTCGGAGCTGTTTTTTTTATTCTGCTGCTGCTTTGCTCCCTTCGACCCCACAGAATGGGCTCTCCTCTGCATCAATGAGGCTCTGAAATGTGTCCCTGAGTGCACCAGAAAAGGTCACTACACAGATCAAATGAAGCCAGATATAATGAGGCTCATCTTTAAAATCTGTTGTTAATTAAAAGACAAAAATCTGAGGCCTGTCGTGTTCCCAGTCAAAACAAAGAAAGTTTTGCAGTCATTTCAATGGCAACCAGATCAGGTTCCTGATAATATTGATTCAAACATCAATTGCAAGAGGGCAAGATGGTAAGTATGAGAGTCAGACAGCACGCTGTGAAGACACTAAGCAAGAACATGGTCTATAGATAGGGGTCTGCTAATACAATTCAGTAAACTAATTAAGGATGATCTTTGGAAATGTATCATTCTTAAATTACTATTATGATCATCATAATAAATTACTTCATGTTTGTTAAAGGCACTTCCTGCCACGGTTGCCTTTCAACAACTTAAATCCAGAGAGGGTCTGGCTTGATCCAGGCTGTTAGACAAGAGATATGGAGGAGCACAGATCTCATGTGCAGCCTGGAGAAGATTAGATTAGAGAGGACTAAAATGAGCTGTCAAATGCTTCTGTTTAAGCATTCTGGAGAGGATTCTTAAGTCATTGAGCCCTAAATACGTTGGGAAAAAAGTGGAGCTAGATGCAGACACAAATACATGAAATTGAGAGACTTTTAAAACAGAACTTGATTTTATAGATAATACAATAACACAGGATATTTTTATGAAAATCAGGAATATATGTCAGAGCCAGAAAGAAAATTAATTATGACCAAGCAGAAAATACAGCCACTTGCTGTGAACAGCAGATATTAGATCTGAAGGAAAAATGATCTATACAATTCTCCTTTCTCCTGAATAAAGCTGACACACCATTTTGTCTGATAATCTGCTTTGCCATGATGTAACTGTATTCTAAATTAGAGAATGTAATCACTTCATCCTGTTTGAAATTATCATGTCATATTGCTGTGAATGGTACAGGAGGTGTCACAGACCAGGGAAGTGTAACCATGCTAATGGTATATGAAAGACTATCAATCTATTTATTTGAATTAATTAAAGCTTTTTCTTATTTTTGTGAGTTCAATACAATACAATAATTTAAGATTACATTCTAAGAAGGAATGACCAGAAAGACATCTTGTAGACTATTTCTGAAGCCTCTTGCTGTTGTTGCAGGTTATGTTTTTCAGTGGATGAATAAAATAAACATTTTTCAGTAAAGGTTTAACCTTTTTACAGTATTTTTTTCTAGATGGAGTCCTGAAGAGAAGCAGCAAACTCCCTGTTTCACAAAGACTAAGTCAGTCCTGGTGAAGGGGATTGTAAAATCTGGCTTCTTCTGTTCCAGAAACATTATCTGCACATTAAGAAAGTGAGATGCAACTAGGAATTATCTTCCAATTCCAAAAAATCTCCTAGATGTTATTAGGTATTTCCATCTGCTTCCAAAAAAGGCTAATGACAGAACAGTACTTTGAACACAGATGGTAATGTAGAGTTGCAACTGGTAAGAAAATGAACAAAAGAACACTTTTCTATCATTTTTCATAGACATTTCAGTCTGGCTGAAGTTTGCCCAAGAGATTTTATTCAAATGCCCTGAATAGTATCTTTAACAGAGAGCTGATAAGGTTTAACCATTATACTCTGCCTTTAACCTCTGCTTACAACTCCTTTTTCATTATCTACATCCAGGTCCAGTTCTAAAACAAAGAAAAGGCAAAATGCCACTGATTTCAGCAGGTGATAGAACAAGTCTTCCTTCCTTCAGAGCTTATTTAAATTTTTGGCAGTTTCGATTTCAGTTCTTCCATCTATACAAAACAACAAAACTTTTTTCTTCTTTCAAATAAGAGCTAAAGAATATACAAATGAGAAGACATGCCAACTTCAGTTTCTCTCCTCTGAGGTTCTTTGAAATTATTTCCCTTGAACTTCCATCTTTAAAAAAGCAGATGACTTTAAACAACCCTTAGAACTCTATGGAGGCATCTGTAAAATGTTTTCTTCCAGGTAATCAAAGGCAGAAGAATTTTGTTTCTCAAATCCTATCAGAAATAAAGAACTCTGACTTAAAATATATATATATATAAACATTGGAATGATGTTAAACTCTTGTCATGTTGTAGAAAGTCACACTTAACTTACAGTTTGGAAAGACTTTCAGGGCATACTTCAAAGCCTGTTTATTTTCCCAGACTTGCCAGAAAACAAGGCTCTGAAGGGAACTTTCTCGTACAGGGGAGCAGCGTGTTCCAGGGGTGGTTTGAGCATTGAAGGCTACAAACCTCTGAGACATTGATATGATGCTGGTTGTTGACACTCATAGCTGTGATAGTTGCTGTTGGGTTAATAGTCCCAAGGAAGCAAACAGATCACCCACTGATGAGTTAAGATATCAGTCAGCCTGAAAGCAGAAGCTAGATCTTGGTCTTGGATTGAAAATAGTTTGGGAATTCACACTCTCACTTAGTGTTTGCTAGCATTGCTAAAAAGCTCAAAATGTGTTTAAATAAAGGTTTCTAGCAAAGAATTTGAGGGGGACATCACATTACATTTGAGAAAAACAGCAGATAAAGAACAAGCAATTTAGAATTCCTAAAACAGCACCAGCCAGATCCCTCAAGGGGACACTTACAAGGACCGTGCTCCATCTTCATAGATAAATTCAAGTTATGTTGATTTGCTTACCCCTCACCCTTGGTAAGAATCCTTGCCCTGCATGAAAAACTAAATGAATGCTACTTAAAATTTAGCCTTATTGATTTGCATTTTATATGAGACAAGAAATTAAATTTATGCTAATATGATACATATATTCTTCTCTGAACCATAAAGGGAAGGTGGGGCTACACAGTGCAATAGTTTAAATAATTAGGACTGTCAGTCATAATTATTCAAACCATCATGTTGATCAAAGTTCTTTAAATCTTGGATAGAAGACCCTTAAATTTCCTCAGGAGTAACTTGGAATATCAGAAGAAGCTAAAAGTACAACCTTTTGGTTTTAAATGGTTTTAACAGGTTTGTTTTATTTTCATACTTTCCAAAAAAGGTGCAGCATGGACCTAGAAATGACATCATCAATCTATAAATAAGATCTCATAAAACCATACGTTAATAGCCAGGAAACTTTCGTGGAATGACGACGCTTTCTCTATGAGCACAAAGACCTGTATGTGAATGCAAGGAAAGTCCTGAGTACTCAGAGAAACAAATACAGTGGAAAGTGGTTAGTAAAGGAAATCTGTCTGATACCTCAGCACAAGAAATCTGGACACTTGGGATGAGACATCTGTAACGGGAACAGGTCTCTATCAAGCACAGAGGAAAGCAGCCAACTCATTTCATAGTGGGCCCTGAACACCCGGGTAACAATGCTTCTCTGACATTTCCAGGCTTGGCTATATGTATTTTATACATATACATACATATATATAAAAAATAAAGTGACCTAGAACTGAAGAGCAGTTCCTAGGACTGGAGAGCATCTAGTTCATTTATATTTTACTTGAATTCAGTTTAAAAAATCAATAATTTCTGGTATGAATAAAATAGTGGCCCTGGTATAGGTGGCATTCTCTCTAAAAACATGTGACTCTTCGAATGTGACAGATCCTTTGAAATGCAAAGGTAAGACCAAGTTATTAAAGCTCATTTTTTTTGCTCACAGTATTTTTAGTCTTTGCTTGCCTTTGATTTCCAGCACTGAAGTAACAATACGGGCATAACAATAGAGGTCACAGGAAGGAACAGACAAAAATCAGGTCTTAAACTGTACACAGGCAGATACTCTGGTTCACAATTCATCAATCCAAAATAGTGACCTCTAGGGAGTGACAGGCAGAGAGATCTGCATCCTAATTCCTCCATCCTGTTCACTGCAGGGAGGAGAGGCCTTTGTGATGACAATTACTTGTATGAATAAGATTCTTCCAGCCCAGCTCTCAGACTAAACTTTTTGCGCTTTGAAGGCAAGCTGCAGGATGGATTTCTGCAGTACTCTGCACCATTATGGTAATGCATGAATTTTAAAAAGTAGCAAGAGACAGGGAATGGAAATGGGACTGATGCCAGTGAAGAATTCCCAGGTCTGAAGCACATCCAGTCGGTGCCTCTGCTCTCTCCTTAGGTTGCTCTAATGATGGTCTGGGTAGCCAAAAGCAGTCTTAAGCCAAACTTTCAGTCTGAGTCCATTTGGAGATAACAGGATGATGTAAAAAGAGAGAATATCCTGAAATGGATATGAGCAGATACATTTCCAACTAATGGCGAATGCTGATCAACGGTCTGCAAAACACCACTGAGTATTGCACTAGATGATGCAGACCTTCAATAGTGCTAAAAGAGATCTCAGTGCCTTAAAAGATATATTGGAGCTTTGGAGGAGAATGAGGAAGTAACAAGGTATGTGGGTACAATATCATAGACTTTGTTACATTTTAACCAAGTCTCTGAACTCCCCAGTGTACACATTTTGCATGTCAGCTCTCTAAATTGCATCTAAATCTTTGTTCTGTGACATTTAGCATCACTCTGCTTCAGCAAAGGTTGTTGCTTTTTTTTTCCCCAGTGCCTTTCTGACCTGTCTTTAAAGTCAGCACTCCCATCAGTCTCGGCTGACATACAGAAAATAGTGACATATTGACTTTTACAAGAGGTGACACAACATGAATAGATGAAAACTTGGTGCTGGATTTTCCATATGAAAGGAAGTGTCAACAAAACAGAAGAAAGTCCCACACTTCATCCAGTTAATGAATCACCATTGTCCCGTGTACATGCATACATTTAGTGCTCCATAGAATACATCTCCTGAGAGAAACAGATGAACTTTAGAACAAAATTAAAACTTTTAAACCCAAATTTCAACTTTTATAAACATGGAAGCTCATTTATTAAAAATATGAAGGAATTAAATTAATTGATTTGAGATGTGTGCTGCCCTGGAAGGGGAGGGTTAAGATGAAGAAGCACAACAACCTGCATTTTGTTTAAAACTCAACACAATGTTTCTTTTTAGAATTTCAAAAAGTCATGAACTGCCCTTCTCCTCCCACCTTTTAAAGAGCATAGGATAGCTGAGACTAGATGGTGAAGTGCTGGGGCCTGGGCTGTGGGACCCAAGTTGGAATTGACCTATGGATGAGTCCCAACCCAGCAGTGTGTCTTGTTCCCCAAGTGGTTTCAGGCCCCAGAGACAGAGCCTGGTCTACCTGTGTGAGGCCCTGCCTGCCCCCAGGTGATCATGGTTGGAGTGGTGGGTGAGGCTAGAACTATATTAACAGGAACCGACCAGTTTGAGAGAGGAAACAAGAGGCTGATCAGTTTGAAGAGAGTTCCTGAGGAAAAGAGTTCCTGTTGGGGCCAGTTTAAGTGAATTCCTGTTGGGGGCAGCTTGCTGAACCCTCTCTCTCAGTGGTGTGTTCCCCTTTGGCTGATTTGAGATGGAGAAGAGCAAACAGATAAAGAATAAAAGATGAAAAGATGAAGTTATGCTGAGGGGATGTTGCTGAGTTTGGTGTTGGCCTGAGGAAGAAGAGAGCTAGCAGCACAGATTGGACCTCAGGAGGTCTCTAGTCCAACCTCGGACTCAAAGAACGTCAGTTAAGAGCTCAGATGAAGTTGCCCCATGCTTCTCACAAAAAGAATGCAACATTTGCCCTTATTGCCCATTATCCACATGCAGGAGCCCTGTCATGTTCCCCAGTAGCACCCAGGACAGTCCACATCCAGTAACAATAGATGACCAGACCAAAAGCTCATTGAGGCAAAGGTGTTTTGCAAGCACTCGAATGGTCCCATGCTCATCTACTGGGCAATCCCTTACCCAGCAGCTTACCCCTGAGTGAAAAATTAAAGGTGACCATTCTGAGGATAAACCAGCTGCCAGTAGTTTTGGAAGACTAAATTAAATGGCTGATTGGGAGTGGTTATGACTTTCAGTTTAGAAACTATGGTGAAAATTTTCAAAAGGGTCCCAAATCTGAAGCAAACAACCCAAGGAATATCTAGAAATGTTTCTTTCCCATTTTTTCATCTGGTTTCTAGTCTCATAGAGCCATCCAGTGCTGTCATAAACTGAAAAATCCATAGCAAGAACACTAATTGACTTCAGCTGATTAACAACTGACAACTGCTCAGTGGTGCACTGAACAGGGTCACAGCTGGCTCTAAAATTGCAAATGCTAAAAATCTATCAGAACTGTTATTAATTAGAATTTTTCACTGGGAGCCCCAGTGCAGAGGTCAAAAAGGCTGCTTCTCTGCAGACGAGGGAAGTAGGAAACTATCATTAGGAACAGCTCGGTTTTCCTGCACAGTTGATATCTGGCCTCTGGGAACAGAGGTTTCCTGTGGTGCTCATTGACAAATTTTCATAACAGCTCCTATTCCTTCAACAGTTGATACCAGCCATACCATATGCACGTTATTTCCTTTCAAGAGTTATCATGCATAGAATTATTTATTATTGTATGGAAATGTTATCATGAAATAATGGCTGCCTTGATGCCCTGAAGCTGCAGGGTCATTTAAATGCAACTGCCAGATTAAATGAAAAGCTACATGCTGCTTATAAAACTGCAGGACTTGTTAGATTAGCATTTCAGTCTTCTGAACTGAGTAAGTAGATTTGAGAAATGAATCCAATATAGAAAATTGGATGTTGAGAGCAGCGGAGTTGAGTATTTATGAAATGTCATTTCCCCCTTAGAAGTATAGACACTTGGAGCTGAATATTTACTTTCTTATCCCATTTCAGAGGGTGGGTTTGACACCAAGTGCAGCAGAACTGCTGAAGCTCAGCAGCTGGGTGGCAGTCAGAAAACAAAGCCTTGGGGGTTTTCTGTACCGTGCCACCATCACGCTGCAGCAACAGAATCCAGGGTCTGCAGCTGAGCTCAGACAAACAACAGGATTTCTATAGCCAGGTTTGCAAACATTCATCACCCTTTCTTCCCCATCACTTCCTGGAAGGAGGGTGACCAGCCCATCACGCAGTTCACTGGTGATGACAGCTGCAGTTGCACGTGGAATCATAGAATGAATCATAGACCCGTTTGGGTTGGAAGGGACCTTTAAAGGTCATCTAGTGCAACCCCCCTGCAGTGAGCAGGGACATCTGCAACTAGAGCAGGTTACTCAGAGCTTTGTTGAATCTGACCTGGAATGTTTTCAGGCATGGGGCATCATCCTCATGGGCAATGCCAAGGAGATAGAGGGAGAGTGAGGACACCTCACCTCTAAACACTATTATCTCTTTTTAGCTCTCCCTTCACAATGCTCTTTTGTTTGCTCCTTTGTTTCCAGCACAGGGAATGAACAGGGATAGCATTTGGCCATGAGAAGTTAACACTGAAACTAGATTTTGTCATTTATCTACCTCCCAATTTTAATGAATCACTTTAGTGATTCAGAAAGAGGAAAAAAACCAAAAGCAACCTCGACATCAACTTGTCTATTATTCTTTTGATCAGCCTGGCCCTTTAGGCTCATTGGCATGGATTTGTTTCCTAGACAATCAATAGCAAAGTCACATATTCTGAAAAGAAAGCTCTTCCCTTTGTGCAGAGCAGGAGCTGTAAGAGATGAGGGATGAGAAGGCAGGTTCTGCTTTTGAGCGTGTACCACAGAGCAGAGCCAGCTCCTGGTACACACGTACAGTCTGCACCGTGGCTTCCAGGTGGTTCTGATACAAGTTTAACAACTAAAAGAATGTTAACTGTTGAATATTTGAAGGCTTGTTTAATAATTTAGACACCAAAATTCTTCCTGTTGCTAAAACCAATATTGAAGCTGGATGGAAATTACCTGCCAGGATTCTCCATCAAAGAAACCATTGGAAACTGGTCGAAAAACATTTATGGAAGCTGTCTATCCAGCTATACTGTGGGCCATCAAGGGTAGCATGCATAAGTACCCTGCAAAGATGCTACGTGTCACTGAAGTTGCCCACCAAAGGCTTTATAAAGAGCACAGTCAGCTATGGATTATGGTTGCCTCCTGTTGTACTTCTCCTGCTCAAGCTGTTCAAATGTATTTAGTGTTGAAAGATCCCTGTGATACCAAGTACTGAGATGAAAATATTTCCTCTGGACTTTTCCAGTTAAATAATATCTTCAGTCATTTTCATGCTAGATGAATCAAGGTTAGTGTCAAAGAACCTGTGTTTAAACTGATTTGGGGCTTGGCAATGAGCACAGCTGCACTCAGGTGGGAACCAGAAATAGGAAAACTTTTCTTAGATCCTACATCAGCAACAAGACACATTCTGTTCCTGCTAATTCTTGGCAATGTTATACCTTCTTTAAATTTTTTAATGGCTCAAACTGAGTCTTTCCGACTTCTCACTTTTTTCTGCAATTTCCTTCCTGTTGAATATGGATTTATGCTGCATGATCCTATCCCAAGGCTACAGCAATACCTTGGCAGCCAACATGCACCTGCTGTGAATGCTTTCAAGAACCTGGACTTTTCTAGTTAAAAACCAGCCCAACTGAGCAGGAGCTACAGAATTTCACATCGGCACAGGACACAGTTCTTTGTGTTTTCCTCCAATTGAATTCTTCTCTGGGCTTATTATAGACCTGGCATCAGAGTTCATTTCAAATTTCCATTCACAATCCTCGGAAAAAAATACGAATTTGAAAATGAGTATATACAGTTTGTTCTTTGTAAACTGCTCACATCCCTTTAATTCAGTTAGCTTCAAATCTATGATAATGCTTTTAAGTCTCTGGACTGATTAATTGATGAGAAAAGTAAAAAAAATCATGAAATAAAACTGATCTCCACTTCTTTTCCAGTAGGTTGTGATAGCCAATTCAGTTGTCAACATACGTTTAAATGTACTGAGATTAATTCTGCTTCTACAGTTAAATAGAATTGTTTAATTCTGCTTCCTGAGTTCCACATAGGATTACAGTTATCTCTGAACACCTCAGTTTTGATTTTACTTTCTGCTTGTGGACATTTTTTAACCATTTCACACGTTAGGAAAGATACTACACATTGTGACGGTTTAAAACATCTTTGGTCACAGATGTCCCATCATGAAAAGTAATTTTGTTTTCTGAAGGATTTAGCTACACAGAAACAAAAAAAACCCTAAAAACCAAAACTGCTTCTGGAAGTTTTGATATATATCAGTCATTTGAAAAGAAGAATCAAAAGAGAAAGAAGTTACAGAGAGGATTGTCATGCTTCTTTTTTATTCTGTGGGCTTTTGTTTGCTTGTGTCTTGCTTTTAGCATTGGATAACAAATTCTTCACATCACTTTGGTTCATTTTTCCTCTTTAAGAGGGGAGGGGGGAAAGGTTCAAACTGGAAAACTATTATTTTTATACCTATTACCTTTCTAACAACATGTTTGGCCAGACTTTGTGGTGCTTCTCAAACACTCATAATATGGTACATAGTGTACCACAACAACAGCCTGTGCCTCATCTGCCATCCCTGAGCAGCCTGAAACTCTGGCAGGCACGTGTGGCCTGGGAGCTGGTGGGAAGAAGCAGTTGGACATCCATTTGGCCAGTGGAGATCCACCAATTTTAACTCAGGAAAAAAGGTGCTCCTAGGTGTCAGAAGTTAGGAAAACACTGAGACAGATTGAAAAGGGAGTTTAGAACAAACAGCTCCTAAGTTAGATGTGATGCTGCAGTTAGATGCCTGAAGGTAATGGCACAAAGCCTAGTCCAAAAGCTTGGAAGCACTTACATGTCCACAACTCTACTTTCTCCGATGACCCCAGGCAGGGACTACTAGGAACAAGTCACAGTCTAGCTTGCCATTTAAAAGAAAATAAATAAAAAGGTTAAAGAAAAATAATTGCTGTTTCCATTTCATGAGCACAAAACCACCTGAAAATGCCTGGTTATCCCCTACCATTCCAGTCCAACAGAAACCAGACTGTGAAGCACTTGCAACCTTCATTTCTATAGAAATGTATAATGGGAAGAGCTGTTAAGTGGTTTTGTGTTAATAAACAAATACACAAGACAAGATCAATTAGTCAAAATGATGTGACTCATTTGTCATTTACAGAGCACTGCAGAGAAACTCATCCATGCAAGGATTCTGCTCATCATCTGAGGATTTGGCCTTGTTCTGCTCACAGCTCTTGAAAAAATATGTTAGAAATCAAACAACTCAACGATCTATGCATCCTCTAAGCCCTGTTAGAAAGAATCAAGGGTAAGGTTGCTCACTGTCTACTGGATGTATTTTCTTACAACTGAAATAGCTGCATTAGTCATCTTCACATTGTCCAGATCCCTGTGAGTCAAATACCAAATTGTCCTTCAGTGATCCTCCTCTTTCTGATCTCTCTGGTACCTTTATAAGAAGAAAAGCAATGAAAATAAAACCCCCTGAAGTGGAGGGTGAACAACAGTGGATATCCAGGTGTTTAACTAAACTGCATCCTCAACGTACAGTTTGGTCTCATTAATCTATGTCAATCAGCAAAGTCTCTCTTTGAATACCTGCAAAAAAATCCAGATGCCATAGATGCCCTGCTCTTTTCAGTTGTTCAGACAAGCTGTTTGTCTTAAAGGAGCAAACCTGAAAGCCACTGTTTCAGCCCTGCTGTACCACACACAGTCCTTTTCAGAGGTGGCTTCACAAACTGAAATTAGTGTAACTATTTGCAGAGGTGTAAAAGTGGGCCAAACTCTTTATGAACTTTTCCTGTTCTTTAGAAATACCAAAAAGATGATCTTGCTGCTCCCATAACCATAATGCAGTCAACTGATAATCTGATTCACTTCCAGACTAGCCTTGTGGTGTTATCCCACCATATTTTACTGTAGATTGAGAGCTCCTTTAGCTTCTGTAACTTCATTTCTATATAAACACAGACTGGGAGCAGAAGGAAGCTGTTTAGCTTAATAAACAGATACACAAGGCACGATCAGTTAGCCTAAATGATATGACTCACCCATCATTAGCACAGTCCTACAGAGACGCTCATCCACACAAGGGGTTTGCTCATCATATGAATATTTATTTAATCACATGAGATCTGCTCAGCATCAAACCTGTGACCCTCAGGCAGCACTCTAAATCAGAGACTCGAGGTGCTTCAGCCAGCAGCATCCACACTGATTTTGCTGAAAGATGAGGCTAAAACTGATACTAATGAAAGCAGAAAAAGAGCAAGAGGGGGATCTGGGAGGCTGGTCTGGTGGGTGTATAAATTCTGTAGTGTGAACAAATTCATGGCAGCCTAGCCACAGATTTCACACAGCACCTTGGCAAGACTATCCTAATTGTCCTCCATATCCACAGAATAGAGAGCGAGGGTCACATCTATGCCATTTATGTTGGTTTGATTTTTTAATTATTATTATTATTATTATTCCTGAGGAATGAACCATTTTTTTCAGTCCTGCCAGGTCATAGAGTCCAAAACACATTTTCACTTTCTAATCTTTCTCCCAGGACCAGAGGGAGAAGGAAATTTCATTTCCTAAAAGTGAAAACTTTATATCTTGGAAAATATGACACATTTTTCAGGAAATCTTTGTGAATACCCTAAATCCAGAGAAAACATTAAATGCACAGAGTCCTCATGTCCATGGATTTCTGTTGCTCCGGGCTATCACTCTGACATGTCATTAAAACACAGAATCATGACAGATCTTGCACAGGAGCCTCAGCATCTAGCAACCAAGTCCCTCAAAGCCTCTAAGTTAAATGCCACTCACCCTGAGGCTCACTGCTAATTTCGAGAGTGGAATTGCAAATGTAACACAGGTCAATGATAAGGGAGTTTGCTTGGAAATTGATTCCTCCAAAGTTTACAGAGGTTTCCTGGAACCTCAAGCAGATAACCACCTTTTCATGGGACCACAGGTCTGTTTTCACTCTCTCACTGACAATAGAGTTGCAGAGGGTTTCTTTTTACAAGGCCCCATGCTGTGAAGCGTGGTGGGCTAATTGGGGTGGGGGGCAAGAAGCCTTACTTACTGTTTGTAGGGTATCTGCTACCTTTTCTTACATCCATATGGATTAACTATTTTTATTATACCTGCAGCCAGATGACAAATTCAAGCAAATTGCGAGGTAAAGCTTCAAGATGCACCGTGGTATGGCTTCCTCAATATACATCTTGATCAAAAAGTGACTGGATACTGCTGTAGAAACTTGTTGTAAGACATCTTTAAGTACAGCGTCACCTATATTCCCCTATACATGTCTATAGGCCTCTTTGCCAATCTTAGTTCATTCATACCCTTAACTTGTTCAGTTCCAACCATACACTCTGCCGCGTGAGAAGGTCAGAGATGTCTGGCCATGGTTGTGGTGCACAGATCTGGCAGCGTGTCCATCTGTCTTTCTGGCACAAAGATATTGCAACCCTAGAGGTAATGACCAGCAAAGCCGTCCTGGGTGCTGCTGGTCTTACCAAGCACTGATGTATGAGCCACCACAAGTGTCTAAACCTCTCCTAGGCTGGGAATATTTATAATCAGCATCCCCTAAGCATGAGCTTTCCAAAAGTCATGAGCATGTGTTATCTCATACCAAGTAGGAGTGTTTAAATCTGCCCAGCTAATACCCCTTGGAAATAAAATCACAGTCGTGTTATTGTGAAGGAGTTAAGAGAAAATCTCATGCTGGTGTTTACAGACAAAAGTAGGAGCAGAAAATAATTATAGACTACAGTCTGGCTAAGGGCATTATATAATAAGGGAAAGACATTTATATAGAACATCTTATTACTATTCCAACAATAAGAAAAAGAACATGATTGATAGAGAAAATTTAAAAGGCCAGAAAATGCTTTAGGAAGATGGAAAAAACAAGTGAAAAATCAATACACTAAAATGTCCTCTGTTCCACTTCCTTCATGCTCTCGAAACAACACGAACAAGGTTCTCTCACTTTGACATCTAGAGCTGAGATGACAGCAAACAAGGCAGAAACTACAATACTCTTTGGGACCCACCTTGAATTACAGCACTAATAAAAAAAAAATCATTTTTACTATCTCCCTAGCAACACACTTGCCAACTGCATTGAGCCATTAATTGCATAATTGTTCAACCACCACAGCTTATTTTACTGGCTTTGAGACTATCAAAGGAAGAATAAGAAACCCTGCTAACAGCATCATATAATATTAGTTTAATTAAACACAAATGCAGGGAGAAAACCAGCTGAAACCACAAAGAGTAAGCTGTTGGGATGTGATATTTATTGTGATTATTCCCATTCCCCTTTTAGTCATTGACGTGTCTGGATTGGTATTCCAGGTACACATACTTGTCAAAGAAATTCCTGTCCTTATCTAACCAAGTTTTAACCTCTTCCCTGATAACACAGAGCCATTTCCCAGGGTCAGACAATTTGTAAATAAGGAAGAAATGATCAATCAGCAATTAGGGCAGGATAATACATTCTACTAATTCTATACAGTGGGTAACACAGCATAGAGAAAAATGAAAAAAATCAAGCCTAACCACCAAACTGTCATACAACAGAGATAATTAGAATATTATCCATTGTATTAATATTTTTGCATCCCTTTAATACACTTGAATTAATTTCACCAGGTTTGGAAGAGCTCTGCTGGCTGTGGGAAGTGATGGCTCTGTGACTAAGTCAACAGATGTAGAAATTAGTTCAGTTCTTGGTCTTGTTAGAGGGTCTGGACTAACCTCTGCAGGCTAGATCCCATCAGCAGTGCCTCCCTCCTGATGTGAAGAGAAGCACAGGTAATTATTCAAAGGAGCCTTCCTGTCAGTTGTTCCTCATGTTCCTACCACAAGCAGCAGATGAGAGCAGAAGGACTGCGGTTTAATGTTGCTCTTCCATAGAGTGATCTGAATTCTGTGCCTGGCTGCCTGTCTAATCATTATTTGCAGTAGTCTCTGTAGGTTGGTAAGTCACTGGGCAAGCCAGCCCTGGATGAGGCAGGCTCCAAAACCCAGAGACTAAGTTCTACTACTTTTAGTGCCCAGTGCTTTTCCTCCTCTAATGGACCTCCAAGCTGATAGACATGTCTCCACTAAGCTTCAACAGTTTCTGGCTTCACCACATAGAAAGCCTATCAAAGGCTTGTTATCTGGGATTACCTGGGAAAACATCTTGTCATGCCCCAGAATAACAGGAAAACTAACTGGACCTCAATAGTTTTCAAGAAAATGTCATAGGTACTGCATTGCAACTACCTGCAAGGAGGTGTTGACTTCTTCTCATAAGTAACAAGTGGAAGACAAGAGGAAACAGCCTCAGGTTACACAATGTAAGGTTTAGATTGGGCATTAGGAACAATTTTTTCCCTAAAAGGATTGTCAAGTCCTGGAACAAGCTGCCCAGGACAGTGGTAGAGTCCCCATCCCTGGAGAGGTTTAAAAGCCATAAAGATGTGGCATTGAGGGACATGGTTTAGTGGTAACCCTGGCAGTCCTGGGTTAATGGTTGGACTCGATCTTAAAGATCTTTTCTAACCTAAGATTCTAGGGTTTAAAATTCTGCCAAATATTCTCCCATGGACCAATAGAGGTCTAATTATTAGATAACTAAAACTGGCAACCTATCGTGCTCACCTCAGATAATCTAACTTGTTATTGCCCCGTGCTTTTGTCCCCTTTGTAAAAGCGGGAAAACAATGTTTCCTCCTAACCCTTTGTTGTTTGCTTGTGTTGCATGTACTTCATGCCATGTAATTCCTCGTGCTGTGTGCTTGTAGAGCACGTAGAGAAAGGGCTGGGTCTCTGCTGGACCTTGCAGTGACTAATGGTGAGCTCTTCCCTTAGGAGGTAAGTTTTTCCAGGACAGGACTTACTTACATCTCTCTGTGTAGCACCTATTGCAACAGAGCTATGATCTCCACCAGGATTATTACACTATTGCAGCATCACCGTAGAAGTAGTAATAGCACCGTGAATTAAAGGACCATCTGTCCAAGTGTAATTCATTCCTCTGCCCACTCAGTTCCACAGTCTGTCAAAAATCATCCAGGTTGAAAAAGGAAACCAAAAACCTCTACTATTAAAAGTGCTCAAATTAACTGGATCTTTTTGACAGAATTGGGTTGAGGAACAACTACAGCTGCAGCATGGAAGATCTGGAGGGGCATAAACTTCTGCTGAAGAAGCAGTGATGGACACTTGGGATGATGGGAGTGAAGCAGGCTTTTTATTGGTTAAACTGATGTCACAACACATAGTCCTGCTACTGGGGCTGGAAAGACTCACTCACAAAGAGAACATAGCTTTGGTTAATAACTGAGGTCGTGAAAATTATCTTTTCTTTGCCCAACTCCTCCATCTTCATGTTGTTCCATACCAGAGAAAAAGCATGTTTGGTCTTCTACAGCTGTAGATTCAAAGCTGTACAAGCTTTCTATTACTTTGAGGCTTCAATTTAAAAAAAAAAATAAAATAAAAAATTATCCTCCCCCTCCAATATTTAAAGAGATAAAAAATGTGAAAAGGAAAACAAAGTGATGAAACAGATCCACTATCAGGGAGCCCAGATCAGGCAGGTCTTTGAGCCAGCTTGTCATTTGTATTTTTGAGAACAAATATTCAGGACTTTCAATATGTTCTATCATAATGGGTATTCTCTTCATGCTTTTTTTCCTTGCTGGGGACATACATGATTCTTTCAGCTTTCACTTCCAATTTTATTTAAAAATAATTTATTTTTCCACTTTTCTGTTCAGCAATGTCAATCAGGTTTTGCAGTGCACAGGTCAGTTCTGCTACCTTGCTCTCATAATATACACAGCAGTAGGATTTCCAGAAGCACCTAAGCCCCACTGACAGCTCCCAGTAGTAGCGTTTGATCTGTTTCAGATGGACTGCAAACTCATTTGTTAAAAGAAAAAAAACAACCAAGAGACACCTGGAATGGTAACATATTCATTCTGAGCTATTTGAAAAAATCCTCCAGTGGTTTTGAATATGCTGGAAACAGAAGAATCTGAGACTTCCAAAGCTGCTTTTCATCTCCTGTGAGCCACGACAGGATTGCCCTGAAAAGTTGGACATTTTTATAGGACTACTTCTGTTTAAATACAAGCTATGCTGCTCAGCAATGGTGGCCACAGCTCCATGTGGCAAGCCCTTCAGCTGCTGCAGCAGTGGAAAAAGTCCCATCACCCGACTCATCCCTTGCTCCACATCCTAACAGAGATCGCTACTTCCACAGGGGTAGAAGTTTGACTCTAAAGTGTGTTGAACAGCTTAGCTAGAAACAAAACACCCACATTGCATTTAAAAGACAGATTCAGTCTAAAGGCACCTGGATACTGAGGAATTTTATTCTTTTAAAGATTATCTAAACCCACATGCACAAGAGATACTATTATTCCTCATATCTATGCCTTAATGACAGAATTGAATAAAGGTTTTGGATGGCATCTAGCAAAGGAACACACAACTAAAGGTACATTTTCCTCTTGCTGAAGCATCAGAGGTCTTGGCCCTTCCTCCTCCTCCTCCTCCTCCTCCTCTCCTCCCCCCCCTCACTTGGTTTCTCACTCTCATCATAACTCTGTAAATTGGATCAGCAAATGATCAGAGTTAAAAAAAAATAAATATATATATATATATATAACCTGAAGGTTTGTTGTGCTTTGAGTTTCTTAATCCGGCTAATTACATCTGTCCTGCTTACAGCACAGTCTCCAAAACAAGTGTGATCTGCACCATGGAGACTGCAAGCTGCAGCAGAAGGGTAGGCAGGGAAGGAGCCAACGGGAAAGGCTTAAAGCAACTTTGCTAATGGAGAGAAGTGTTTGTGCAACTTCACCCTGAATTTTGAAGCTACATTAAAACCCTGTGATCAGTGCAAGTCTTAATTACTTGCACTTCGGTGCATTATGAATATAAACTCATCAGCACTTGAGACACTTCTATCATCTGCTCACTTGCAAATTTAAGATTTTGGAGGCTGAAGTGGTCTCCCACACTGAACCCAGTGACTTGTTAACAAGGGGAGGATTCAGTCTCCCCCCAAGTAAATCAATTGCTGCTGTGGTCTTCAAGGTTTCTGCAAGCTAGCTGTTTGTTACCTGCAAGTTACTCTAAAGTTGCTCAACTCAGGTACCCCTTTCCTCATGGGTGCTTTATTATTTAAATAAAATATATGTATCAATGAAAAATAATATTTCTTAACAGTCCATGCTATTTCATTAGTAAAACAAGCTCTACCAAGACTTCAGGAGAAAAATGCTGAAGCCCAGTTTTCTTCCATCCATGTGGATTTCAGTCACCATACAGACTGCAGAAGTACTCCTTCCCTACTGAATACTATCAAACAATAGTTCATTGAACTATTTCTTGTAGTCTTGCACTCCACCATAATATCGCAGGTTACAGATGGCTTTGCCCGTTTTCAACTTAAAATATGCCCAAATTCATGGCTGAAATGCGCCTTCAGACCCTCCTGAAGCCCCACATGGCAATGGAGGGATGGAACCTGCTGAAGAAGAAACTCCCATCTCACAGTGTGGTTATGAACCAGAAGAAATTGGGCTCTTTTAGGGTTTCTGCTGATATTAGTGTCTAAAAATCTTTCAAGACTTCTGCTTCCCTGGTAATTTCTTGTGTCTTTTTTGACTGTGCATCCAGAGGGGGAGATGAGCAAACCTTGATTTAAATCTTTGATCATAAAGACCCCTTTTTATCCCAATTCAGGCAATTTCTGCCAAATAACAGTTTTCCTATCAGCACACAGGAAGAGTCCTGTTCAGGAAACATCCCTTAAATATAGCTAGGTAGAAAAAAATCCATCTTAATGGTGATCCACCAGTATTGATCTGTTGTATGACACATTGGGTAAGCTGCTTTGTACGAGGACAATTATTTGCAATTACAAATAAAATAAAAAAAAATAAATAAAAGGCAAGACCCATCCTGTACTGTGCTTGCCTCTCTCATTTAACTTGTAATTGCTTTTATTGACAATTTCTTCTTACTTCCCTGGAGTAGGGAGGTTATTAAGCAAATCTTTTTTTGTGCAAAATGATAATTTAACTGATTAAAATAGTTGCTTTGTCGATACACTTTCATATGAGATTCTAATCCCACCCCCCCCACTGGGACTTTTTTTTTTTTTTCATCTGAAGAGATTTT
>VYZX01033130.1:888-63660 GCA_013401335.1 Brachypteracias leptosomus | reverse complement strand
AATGGAGGGATGGAACCTGCTGAAGAAGAAACTCCCATCTCACAGTGTGGTTATGAACCAGAAGAAATTGGGCTCTTTTAGGGTTTCTGCTGATATTAGTGTCTAAAAATCTTTCAAGACTTCTGCTTCCCTGGTAATTTCTTGTGTCTTTTTTGACTGTGCATCCAGAGGGGGAGATGAGCAAACCTTGATTTAAATCTTTGATCATAAAGACCCCTTTTTATCCCAATTCAGGCAATTTCTGCCAAATAACAGTTTTCCTATCAGCACACAGGAAGAGTCCTGTTCAGGAAACATCCCTTAAATATAGCTAGGTAGAAAAAAATCCATCTTAATGGTGATCCACCAGTATTGATCTGTTGTATGACACATTGGGTAAGCTGCTTTGTACGAGGACAATTATTTGCAATTACAAATAAAATAAAAAAAAATAAATAAAAGGCAAGACCCATCCTGTACTGTGCTTGCCTCTCTCATTTAACTTGTAATTGCTTTTATTGACAATTTCTTCTTACTTCCCTGGAGTAGGGAGGTTATTAAGCAAATCTTTTTTTGTGCAAAATGATAATTTAACTGATTAAAATAGTTGCGTTGTCGATACACTTTCATATGAGATTCTAATCCCACACACCACACTGGGACTTTTTTTTTTTTTTTCATCTGAAGAGATTTTAGATGGAGTAATGACAAATAAGCCACTATTGGCTTTTTTTTTTTTTTCTCTCCTCTTTCTCAGATTTTGCAGCCATCTCTTTAGGAATTTAGAGTTGTTATTAAAAATGCAATAAATCTCCCTCCCATAACTGCTGTCATAATATTAATTTTTCTAAGCAGCTATTATCAGTTTTACAGCATCGCTTGCAGATAACACAAACACTTAGTGGCATATACAGATGGTTTAAGCTCTACCTTAAGCCCTGTATTTAGGATTTTCCACCAGCTGCCTGGGAACCCTCAGAGGCACCTCTCCAACAAGGTAACACTTCATGTAGGGTCTTGGGCCTTCTGATTTCAACATACCCAATGGTCTTACACCAAAAGGGTTATAACAGAGGGAGAAGGGAGGGGAAACAAAGAGATACAGAAGCACAATGATGTGCCTAAGGTCATATAATGGCAAAGGCCCCAGCAAGCTCCACACAGTGCAACTACCCTAACAATGGACAGCAGAGAAGAAAACATGGTTTATTACACTGCCTCCACCTTCCTTCTTGGTTTGAGCATTCTACAGCTGCCACCAACAACTTCTCACCACATCAGTTGAGACAGCTCCCCAGGATCTGGTGTGTCAATCAAAGTAATTGCCAGCAAGATTAAATAGGGCTACATTCATTCCCAAAGCTGCATTCAGTCCCTAGTAGTAGGGCTCCTGCCTGCTTGGATTTTCATAGGCTCATTTAGGTTGGAAAAAACCTCTAGGATGACCAAGTCTACCCAATTTTGGTCACACAGATGAGTACTCACATCACCGTGTGTCCTGGTTGGGCCAGGACAGGGTTAATGTTCACTGGGAGTTCTATTCGATCCCACGTTGACGTCATGTCCGGTACAGGAGGTGCGGGCAGCGCAGTCCCGGCTTGGTCTCACCCGGGTTCCCTCGCTCTGTGTCTGTACCTTTATACCTCTTCTCTTGTACATCGTTACCCCTGTTGCTGTTACTGTTGCTTTTGCATCGCTGTGTTAAATTCTCCTTATCTCAACCCACAGCGTTTGTATTTTGCTGCCTTTCCCGTTCCTGTCCGGGGGGTGTGGGGGCAGCAGCCACGTGGTGCCCAGTTCCGGCAGGGTTTAAACCACCACAACATGGTTGCATCACTGTTGAAGCTTTAACCCAACACACCCAGCAAGCAACCAAGCCTGTCCAACCCAGGGCTGCCTGGTTTTTGATGAGCCACAGCATTTAGAATTAAAAATTACAAATCCCCCCCCAACAAATACAGACAACCACCTTAAGGTTTTCTTCCATGTTGCTGTAGCGCTCCCCAAACAGAAGCTGAGCTGTATCCGCTAGTCCAATTTCAAAGTTTCAGTAGTTTGATGATGTCTTCCCAAATACCAGAAAGTCTTTCAAGAGTTTAAATTTCATTACCTTTGAAATGGTTTCTCCCCTGGAGCTGCAGGGGACACAGCTGGATGCTAGTTATGGCAGGTACAAAACTCAGTTTCCTTCACATTTTCTGATTTACACAAGGCAGCAAGAAAGCATCAAGTCTCTGATGGTCTTTTTAACACAGGCTGAAAAGAGAGAGTTTTAAGCAATCCTGTTGTCACCCTGCAATAGCCAAGTCCTACATATTCTGAAGATACAAAAAGAGAAGCTGCTTCACAGTCAATTTTAACCTGCAAGTGGCTTTTCTCATTTTGTGCTGTAGTCACAACTGATATTTAAGATTTGATTGAAAGTTCGGGGTGAGAGAAAAACCCCTACCTGTACCATGATAACATCAGGTTCCCAGAGCAGCAGCCATCACAAAACCACCCTTCACACTGTGCCTGTATCAGCAGCACCTTCTCAGAACACCCTTCACTTCTTATGTCTCATTACATTTGACCATCAGCACCTGAAGCCTTGTACAGACATTTTTTAAATACCTGCTCAAAAACCTTTTTTTTTTTTCCTGCAGCTGTGAAGTGCTCCTCAGCTCTGCCACCTTTTTTTCCCCAAAATTTTTATTTCTGTGTTTCTTAAAGCATAGCATGTTAGTACTTACTTTTCTTTTTTTTCTCCTCTATTTATAGTCTAGTAAAAAAAATGCTTCCATTTTTTTTTCACAATTACTTAATGAACAGAGAGTGTGAGCTGCTCTCAGACAAGAGGAAGGCTTGTTAGGTATGGTGGATGAGTTTCATTTCAAATTAAAAACATTTTATGTTTGTTGTTTTAATTCAAGTCATTAGCTTACTATGAAGTACCTGAATCTAATTTCACTACATCTTCCTGGACTTCTGAAGTATTTTTAAACAGTCTTTCAAACTTTCTTTTTCTTTATCTAAGTGTATCTTGTGTCCCATTTGTAATGGTCTGCTGTATTCATTAGATACTGGGAACCATCTGTTAAAAATTTGCCCAGAACAAATCCAGTTTGAGAACGATAAGGAGGCATAACTGTGACTTTCTCCAGGCTAATAACTAAAATTTTTGTGAAAGGGTTTGGATCAGATGCGCTTGAGATTTTCACCTTATTTTGAGAAGACTGAAATGGTGGTTAATTAAAATAAGAAGATATTTCTTTAGTCTCTGAAGAATATTTAGAAATCACAATATGAAATTGGAAGTAATTTATCACTGATGCTCTATGAAATTCAGCTGTATATCCATCTGGCCATGGTGCTTTAGTAGGTAATATTGCTTGCAGGGCACTTTTTATTGCTTCTCTCTCATGGGGGTTATCTAAGTATTGCCTCGATAATGCTGGCAGCTCTACTTCATCCACAAAATAATAAATGGATCACTTCTGTTTCTGCTGTATGTGATTCAGAATGAGGAAAAAAACCCCTTTATTCATTTGTTTCCTTTAACTTTTTGCATATAACCTCTTACAAGCTGAAATCCACCGATTTTTGTTATCCTTTACAGGAGCACATGGCTGTGGAAGGCTCTTAGTGAGAGGTGGGCTTGGGGGATGTTCATCATTTGTGCAGAGCTGAAATAAAATAACAGCAGAGTGGAGCTCACTTGAAAAAGGAGCCAGACAAATTTTCAGTCTGGTACAACCTTGAGCTGGATTTCTTAAGCTCAGGTTTGAATGGAAGTATTGATTTTAGATATATTGACTTTAGCACATTCAAGAATAGAGGTCATATTTTGCATTGTCGACAAACACAAGCATATGACTCAGAAATATTTCTGTCTGTATTTAAAAAAAAAAAAGTAGGCATCTAATCAGATAAATTTGAAGTCCAATTAAGGGGTTGTACAGAGGTGATAGTTTAGATAAATGCCAGTTTTCAAATTAAGCATTGCTTTGATGTCAAACAAGTCTGAAACCAATTAAGCATTGAGCAGAAGGGTACTGGCAATGCACAGACACATGTAGCTTTGCTACAGATTTCAGAATTTTATGCAATATTCTCTCCTTGCCTTTTCCTCCCATCCTATCCGGGACATATATTGTAGAAAAGGCAATAAAGGGAGAATTGTATAGTAAAAACGCATCTTGATAAGAGATATCAATAGAAGAACATTGTTGAGGTATGTGCTCAGATTTATTAAGTCTCTGTCACCTCCACAGTGATATCTCTTGTGGATCTATCCCTATGATACCACCCAGCTCCAGGAGCTGTATGGATCTGGGCTCAGTGATTCAGAGATATGTGATCATGGTATTCACCTTTACCCATCCATTTCCATAGAAAACTTGATTTGAAAAGTAGCTCAGGTAAAGATTTTTCTCCTGTCTGCTGTTCATGGGGAGGAGTTGTTCCCAGAGGTCCTGAATGCTGTTTACTGTTTTTCCTGCTTTTCGATTAGATGTATCTGACAACTTCAGTTGCTAGGGTTTTATTCTGGTATGAACCAGATATCACGGTTATTCATTGGAGGTATAAAACACATTTTCCAGCCTCTGACCTGCTGTTGTCAATGAGAACTTCCGGTAAACCTCAGAAAAATTCTAACCCTCTATTTCGGTGGAAGTTATTGGATTTTTAATTTCCAGCAACTTTCACATATTACTGTAATAATCACTCACTTGCTTTCCTACCACTCCCCAAAAGAGGAGAACAAAACCCAGCCAAGTCTGTTTTTTCTAGAGTTAAAGTGGAGTAACTCTATTGAAGTCCCAGCACAATCACAGGAGAAAATACCAGCAGAACCGAGGTCAGATTTGCCCCTTTCCAGGCTACTCACTTCCAGCTTAGCACTGTAGTATCTGCTAAAAATAGATGTGTAATTTCTGTGTTCAATATAAAATAAATAAAGGGATATGATGGAATCTTAAAATCTAAAAGATAGGTGCCATGTCACATAGTGGTAATGCTGATCTACACCAGCTTAGGAGGTGAGAGAAGTGCTGAGGAATGAGCTTGCTGTGAGTGGGGGAGCACTGGGACTGCTGGTGGGAGCTGCTCTGTTCATACTGGTGTGTTGCTTGCTGATAAAATGACGTTACTTCAGCAAAAGTCACAGAGCAGTAACTCAGAGAATGAGAGGAAATCACTCAGGACTCAGCCTTTCCTGTGGCTGCACATGAGCACAAATATGCAGGAACTAATTTTACAAGGAATGTTACACACTGAAGAAGCCTCAAATACTTTCTTAATGGAGCTCTTGGGTTGCTGCAGACAAATTCTGAATACATTCCCTTGAATTCCAGAGACCAATTTGGTTTTGACTATATTCAAGTCCTTTAATCATTCAATTTTCATAAACATTTCTGTGAATAATTTTTGGTATATTTTTGAGGTGTGAGTGTTATTCCTGCATATGTCTCTATTTCCATGTAAACAAGTGTATTTCCTACTTTTTAGTTATTTTTCTATAGTGGCTATCAATGGCCAAGAGCAACCCATGTAAGTCAGGTGACCAGTTTCATACTGTAATAGTGAATATTCAATAATTGACATGAATGGATTACGAACAGCCATTGCAGAGGGAGATCTAGCCCAAATTCTTCACCAAACAGCTGTTAATGTTAAATACATCTGCAGCAATCCTGATCAAGTTGCAGCAATCCATGAGCAGAAAAAGAGCTCACTTCTCTGAATAACTTATTTCCAAAGATTCAATCAATGAATCAATTCAGTTCATCCATGAGTTCTAGTCACAAGTGTTTATCATTTAGATAAGAGAAGAAAAAACAGATTTGGGCTCTGAATGGATCCTGCAAGTGGGTTCAAATATCATTTTAACAAAATATTTCTGTGAATCTGAAAACAGTATCCACTACTGTAATGTTACCATAGCTCTAATAATTTCCATTAATTTTTTTTTTTTAACTGCTGAGTTTTTAATGTAAATCTCAGTTTTGGACTTAAAAAAAAAAAAAAAAAGCTATTTTCCTATCCCCCATAGATAGAAAAGAAAAATTGCAATGTAAAGCGGGAGAAATCTAATCTAGAAAACCAGAAAGCAAATCAAAAGGCTCAAGAATGTATTATTTTTTTAAAATGAGATTTATTAGCCAATCTCAAGATGCTGTTATGCTGGATGGAGAGAAGCAGGATTATTATGTTTTGCAGTACTGCACAGGAAAGCTTGAAATCTACAGCTATGCAGAAATGGGAAAACACACGGAGGAATAGCCACTTGAAATAATTCAATGAAATAGGGAAGAACTTGATCGTGCAGGAGTTTCATGTTATCAGCAGTTGGGGGAATTGATTGGTTTTCCTGCAGAATACGAAAAAGACCTGGGAAAGGCTTGAACTCTATGTTCTCCTTCTGTTTATTACACTTTACAGATGTCCCTCCACAACTCATGTCCTGTGTGGTTTGCTGGGTGAGGGTGAAAGCAGACACCAAGGTGTCCATTGATTCCCAGGTCAGAGGATGGATACGGACTGTGCATCTCAGGGGGCTCATGGTACTTGTTGAAGTAAATCTGCCGCAACAGATCATGCAGTCCAAATGTCAGCTAATGATGTTGTAAAGAAATCCTTCAGCAAATATTTTGGAGGAGGATTGATTCTCCTACAAGCAGTAGGCACAAAGATGCGCTGACAGATGTTATCTGGGCTCCTGGCAAGCCCATTAAAGTTATTATGCAGTCTTGGTATAATGTGAACATTAAAACACGTGCTCAGCTGTAAATGCGAGTTCCTATTCAATTCTGCTCTAGCTGCATGTTCTAAAAAGAAAATGAAAAAGTGCAGCTGGGTAGAAGCTGGTGTCGTTTCTCCAGGCTTTAGGAAATCTGAAAGTGTTTCCTGAGCACTGCCTTTTCAGACAACACTATGTTAACTCAGAAGTATGACTAATGTCAGCACTAATGACCCCGTTGATCCCTTAATGTGCTCCTTGGGCTATTGTACTTCTCACCAACATAATCTCAGTGTCCTAAATGATTGCTTTTGCATGTTTTAGGGATGGATTCACCTATTGGAAGCAGATTTACCTGCCTACAATGCTGATGAAGATAAAATTGTCTACTTCAGAGAGACATGCCACACCCCTGCTCTCCAAGAAACAGATCAGATCAATGCTATATAAATGGGTTTGCTCTTCTAGAGGTGGGAGTCTGGGCAATTGGAAAGAATGGTCCATCAAATCAACCAGCACTGTGAAGAATCCTCAGATCAAGGGGTGGACAGAAAGCCAGCAAAATGATTTGTAGGAGAAGCACATGATGTTGTGTGTGACTCGAGTTATCAGAGGAGATACCTGCCTGAACTGAACATGATAAAGTAGAATTACTACAGCACAACCTCCACAGAGATCAGATGTATCAGCAAGGCTCTGGGCAGAGTCATGGATGGCTTAAAACTGAAATATTCCTCTCGATAAAAAATTTTAAAAGGCATCCAGGAGGGAAATGCTGTCTGGCCAAGCAAGCCATCAGCAGGCCCCAAGGTGATGTGAAAGCTGCCAATGCAATTGTTGATGTTTGCCAGAGAAGCAGAGCTGCTGGAGTAGGAGCTCAAGCAGAAGCCAAGGACCAAGATGGGTGCCTGGGCCCAGCAGGTACTGCCAAGTGGGGTTCCATGAGCAAAATTGTACTATGGCAAGGAAATGCATGAAGACTCTCCAACCTCCAGTGACTACTTTAGTGATGCATAAGGGACGTATTTTTCCACCCCCAAGGGCTGTTAATACAAATAACAGAAGCAGCTCTCCAGTTTTCTTTTATTATTATTTAGTATTATGGTTTTGGCATCAAGTCTTCACTTCAGACAGAGAAAACATCAAACACCAAAGCTTGTTTTCCTTCCAGGAGACCTGTTTTCCTCAGGGTAGATCAGAAGACTTATGTCCTGGGGCTATCAAGAAACCCATTCAGAAATACCAACTATAGCAACCTGGAGTAAGAGAAGAAGGAAAATAATTGTGCTTTGGGCTCCTCTCCAAGAGAGGTACTAGTGAGGATGTCCTTGCTGCCTTAGAGAAAGATGGTAATGATGGTAGAAAGGACATTAAGGATAGAAGAAAGGATGGTAGAAAAAGTCTACCTCTAATTTCAGTTTTCTCAGTGGGCCAAATCATTCAGCCCTTGAAGCAGGGTAGAAAATCCCGACGAAACTCCAAGCAGGTGGTAGGGAACCAGTTTTTTCCACCCTTTGCCATGAGCAGCCCTTTTCTTCATTAGCAGTTAACAAGGTGAATGTGTGCAGCACGCTTGCGAGCAGTGTGATTTGCGTGCCTCTTACAGACGTATTTCATTTCACACCAATGACTGGTTATGCAAAATTGGAGGATTAAATTGCAAATGGAAGATTTAATTAAAACGTTCCTTTTTCTAAGATCAATAATCTAGTCAAAATAGTTTTACTTTCCACTGATATATCTGGTTTTTCCCTCATTTAAAGCAAACAGTGAATTATACTTTCTAACATATTGCTTCCAGAAATGCCCCAAAAGCAAATTGCACCTTCTGGCACTTGATTCATTTTACATGTTATGTAGAATAAGTTAACAGACATATCAGAATATAGCACAGAATGGTATAATTAGGCACAGTTTCACGTCTTAAATATTGGAAGGGTGGAAGAAACTTTTTAGCGTGTAACTCATTTAGTAAAACTCACGCGGTACAGAACAATTTGTGAGTATTTTGATCTATGTAGAGCATGATTTCAAACTCTCCAATCTCAGTAGAGTATGGTTTATAAGGTAACTTCTAATTTATATTCTGTGTTAATATCAAGAAATTAAATCATAAATCCAAAGTAATTCTACATAATAAGATGGAAACAATAGAATAAAGTCTGTCAAATAATTTTAATCAAAATCGATGAGATTTGTGCTACCTCAGCACTATTCTCTCTGCACAGAAAACTTACAGTATTCAGCATTTTATTATTTAAATTTTAATAATACTATACCACATGATAGTCATTTGGGGTTTTTTTAATCTCAGAATTAGTACAAAATCTACAAATTTCTATTGTAGAGGTTATGAATCTTAGCTAGGAATGTTCTAATTTTTGTGGGATTGTGCAAGTCCACAGCTGGACTACTACCACTCTGGCACTTAATTCCCATGAGTAGGATCCTGGTTTTATGAAAGTTCACAGTGAAACTCTTTCATTTCATATATACAAAGATTCTATCTACAGCTTCTGCCAAGATACTTATTACATTTTTCAATTTGGGGTATTTCATTATGAAAAATAAGTATTACATGCTTAATGCATGAGAGTATTTCTCATTCTGAGAGTAAAAAAAAGAGGTAGAAATAATGTTTATCATATATAACTGTTTCAGTCAGTGTTCCTGCAGTGATTACTCTCTGTATTTGCCTTGGAGAAGCATAGAGCTAGGGCTTGGGTATCTGCTGAAGATAGGTGAAAGAGTCCCTGTTCTCATCTGAATTGTGAATACGTGAAGCCTGAGGAGTGTTTGGGCTTCACTGCGTTTGAACTGGGCTCTGTTCATTTGAAAGTTTAGCTCAGTTCTAGAGTGTGCCACATTATATGAGTTTGCGCTTAGGGTTACAACTTTGAGGCCCATCATTCTTCAGGTGCTTTGCAAGCCTATGCTCTTTTTCTGGTTTATGCACTTAACAAATCATAATTTTCAAAAGGTAGTAGGCATTCTGAGACGCTGAAGTTATTCAGAAGACATCACAAAGATCCACAATCAACATGTTTCCCTTAATTACAAAGCTGATGCAGTTTGCTTTAATTCTCTTTAAAACTCTGATGCTTAAAAAAAGAAAATAAAGGTGAATAGCACAACAATCAACCATTGCAAGTCTCCACATTGTTACTTCAATGATGCACAATCTGTTAGCTGTCTGAAGACTGTAAACAGACTAATATTTCGAGAAGTATGGGATAAATCACCCATTTAGAAGCAGTGAAGAGAAAATGATGAAGCTCCAAGTGAGTTGTGAAGCAGTGAATAAGGATGTATTACACCACAGGAAACCATCAATATTTGTTTATTATGTCAGTGTGAGAAATAAATCTGTTAGCTAATTTGTATTCTCTTCAGTTAATTCCACTGTTTCAGCCTGAGTTTGTGTGTTTCGGTTTAAGTGCTACACAGCTGCTTAATGGTGCTATCAAGTATTCTGAAGTCATGGTCTCCTGGAGATGGGGAGACACTGCAATGTATCATATCAGTCCAGAGATTATGAAATAGAAGTTCTTTAGGTGTGACTCCAACATTTTGCACTTCTTTGTCTTCCTGAGGATGGTATTTATCTGATGTAGTCAAGATTCTGGACTCATTGTGGGCCAATCTCTTTACAAACCAGGCCCAGAGTTAGTGTGCTGTAGTTAACAAAAGGGCTTAATACATGTCTAACTGCCCTTGTTTGGGCTGTTGAGTTGTTGCTTTGACTAATAATGGCAAAGGTCTTCAAGAGTGGCCACTGATGGTAGCTACAAGAACTTGATCTACAGACATAACAAATTCCCACGAATCATTTGTCTGATGGAGATGCAGTAACTCAGCACCAGTAAAACTGATCTTTGCAATGTGAGCCCTCTGGCACTGAGACAATGGTTTGTTGTTGCTCTTTGGTCCTTTTGTTTTTTCCTCTGCATCCATTTTTTTCTTTTTCCTTTGCTGAGATTTCCATTTCTGAGCTACTAAGCTGCTCTGCATAAAAGTTTTTGGCTCACATTCTGTTGGCTGCTCCAAGTCAAAATCTGGATGGCTGTGTGCTTGTAACAAAAGAAGGGAAAGTGAAAAGGTGGCATTTTGTTCTTTAGAAGATATATAGCTCTTGCTGAAATGAGCTGAAAAGGAAGAGATGTTTTCATGCACCCAACTTGAATTTAGTTTGGTTTGTTATCTCAAAGTTGTCTTGGAAAACAGAGTTAATTTTTCTGTTGATTGTCTAGGCCAGCTGATCATTGTATGAAAACTGGATCAGGAATCAGATAGCTCATTTAGTTTTCTCAAATTCTTCTGCCAACAAGTATTAGCTGAATTGTTTGTTCATGAAAGATTTTATAAAGGTCTTTTTAAAAAACTCTTTTTAAAATCCTGCTGTAAAAAGGGCTGCAAAGGTTATGAAGGTTTGCTTTGAATCCCACTACCATTTCTTCATTGATCATCTAATTTTTGCCATTTAATAAATGTCTGTATGACTGCAAGACAAAAGCTGGATTGATTCTAATCAACTTGGACTGAAGGTATTTCAGCAAAACAAAGTAAACAAACATTGGTGTGACATGAAATAAACATGGAAGGAATATTAATCTACATAAAAATATGTTCTAGGAGTCCATGGAATAAATGGGAGAAAAAGAAAAATATTTTCCTGGGAAAATAAAAGTTTTTCATCATATTAGGCATTTATTAAATTGTAAATTTCTTGGTTAATGACATTCAGCTGTGGCTAAAGGCTTCCAAATTCATATTCAAAATCCTTTCAGCTACAAGCTCCAAAATGTTCCTCTTTGAGTCTAGATAATTAAGCAGGGTGAGGAGAAATGAAGAATTAAGAGTAAATTTAATTAATAGATATTTTTATACTTCAGTCAAAAATATAATGCAGCATGAAGCTACTCCCTTCAAAAATAGAGTATGGATGGACACCAAGCTTTAGTTTAAACTACAAATGATGCCTGTTTCAGAGAGGGTAGCAAACAAGGAGTGCTTAAAGATAGCACTGGCTCCAAGGAAGGCATGAAGTATAAAGAGCTAACCCAAATGAACAATTTGCAATGACTAATGTGTTATTTAGTACTTTGGTTTTTTGCAGTCTGTGTGTCAGAGAAGTGGGTTTTTCAATTCTTTCATTAACTGTAATTTTTTAATGATCTTACAAAAACCCAACGCTCCCATAGTCTGTGCATTGCAGACTATTCACTGTAGATTTCTTTGCGTTGTATTTGTGTTTCATTTGAACTTAGTGATCATACTGTCTTAATTTCACAAATTGTTCTAACTCCCTTGAAGAAGACCATTTTAACATGATGAAATTTTGTTTCCCGATTAGAAGGGCACTTTTTTCATTAATATTTGTACAATTGTGAAATCATGCCCATTAGAAGCCAAATATTTAAAATCTGAGTTCACTTCTTAAGGAACTATAAATCCCCTCAAAAACATCTCTCAACAAGGTCTGCATTCTAATTTAATTTTGTTTGGGTGGAGAATGCCCAATGTAGCTCTTCACACACAGCAAACCTATCCTGTGGAGGACAGATCACTTCATGTACAGCTTTGGCCCAAAGCCTCAGTTTCCCAGTAACCTACAGCACAAACAGTGACTTGTTCCTGCAGTCCCATATGGACCATAATCAGTAGCTCCCTCCAGGACAAAACTGACTGGGATAAAAAGGGGTTTCTTCCAGTTCTACTCCCTAATTACCACAAAGACATAAACTGAGAGTTCTAAAATCATGTTTCAGAGTAAGGTTTGTGAAGTGCTTCCCCAAACCAGAAGCAGTGCTACCTGCTTCTGGTTCCCTTGTTGCTCTTGCACAGAGTAACCTAGATTTAAAACAATTCACAAATTGTTTTCAAAACTGTTTGTTAATCCTTCATTTTAGAAAAGTCGAGTAAAGCACTGAGTAAAATCAGTACCTAAAGAACTCCATCTTTTCCAGAGCATTCAGTAGAACTGAAGAGAGGACACTAGTCACCTCCTTCCCAGACGGTGCGACTGACAAAGCGTGGTATGGTTTGAATCACATACATTTTGCACAGAAAACTGACAACAGCTCCTCTCTGGCCTTCTGCACTCCAAACAAAGATGTGCCAAGGATGCTTTCTTTTCAATATTGCCCCGAGACCCTAAGGAACAGTGTAAGAACCGCTCCCCAGGTTTCTTGGCCACCAGCTTTTTATTTCCATCTCAGCAGGGAAGAGCAGTGCTGTCACAAGGATTGCACACTCTTCAAAGAGGTTTGTATTGTGCTGAATTGAGCTTTTTCATACTACTGGGGCTATCCAATGTAACATGAACAGGCATCTCTGCTCCTCTCATTTCCATATGGCACTAAGAGTCAACGTATTGAATCATAACAGTTGAAATTACAAAGACCCGTTCTTTTTAATTGCATTTCTCCATGAATGAAAACAAAAAAAAACCCAACAAAACCCCCCTCACACCCAGTCCTTTAGAACTCAGAATATCCTTCACCTCTAGATGTCTTTCCAAATAAAATCACTTCAAATTTCATTACTTGTTTTCAGATTATCAGGTGCATTATGCCTTTGTTGGTTCATTTAAACCTCTGCACATTCCAGAGTCATTTTAATGTCACTTGATTTACCAGCCATTAAATCTCAAATAAAGAAAGGGAGACAAGGACAGCTATGTTTGCTATACCTGCAATATAAAAGTATAAAGGCTTCAGAGAAGTTAAACAATAATTCAAAATTATGTCTAAACTGTCAAAAGCAAAATCTCAAGGTTTTATCCTCAACTCATGATAATCCCTGAAGTGCTTAGTAAGAAATATGAAACAGAAGTAAAAATAAAAAGGATGCAATGAAACACAACACAAATAACAACGGGTAAGGAGGAAACTGCCATCATAGCAAAGCCTGCAAACAGAGGGATTAGAACACTGACAAGACAATATGTGATTTTTATCAAATATACTTCAGTGACATGTCTGTTGGGAAGAAAATCTTGTAAACAGTGAAAGCTAATAAATCAGTTCCAAATTCAACTAGTTTGAATGAAAATACTCAAATGACTTGGTCTCATAATCTATTAATCAGGTTCCACAGTTAGCAAATGGTGAAGAAGAATGGCTACAAATACTCTTTATCCACTATTTCCCTTGGGACATATTAATGTAATCCTTTTAGGATGGGTAGGATACAAAGAAATAAATCCTGCTCCCTCTTTCACAAGAGCAGGAAAGGCCATGGTAACAGAGCAGGCAGTTCTTCATAGTTGCTAATACATGGTCCAGGATAGTCCCAACTGGAAATGAAATGGATCTCAATAGATATCTGTAGATCCATCGTGCTCTTGAGGGAAGCAGTTGGTACCAGAGGCATTGATTGGAAGCCTGTCTGTAAACTTACGCTTCAGAAAATAAAAACTCAGTTAGGAGTAAACAGTTATCTTGATTCTTTCTCAATACACATCACCAGAAATACTTCACCATCTGTGCCTTGAAGGAATATTAACATTGTTTGCAAAAGAAACTTGTCTGAAACTCTATAGCTGCATTTCTGTAATATAGTATTTCCTTTTTATCTGGTTTAATTGATGGAATCAAGACATTAACTCCATATTTTGATACTTGTTAGGAAGTATCATCTTGATTTGGCACCCACTAAAATAAAATGTAGATGTCTTTCATATTTGTGATGCAGGAAAAGTTCTGAAGAGTCTAATTCAGGCACTTATTCGTGGAAGTAGAGGTCAAGGTTCTTAGCTACAGACACCCAAGCTAGAAGACGAAGTTGTCAGGTTTTTAACCTCTGCAGCAGAGAACCAATATAGAATCCTGCTGAGACAAATATATTATGGATCTGAGGAACTGCTCTGTGGGTTCACTCACTGAGACTAATCTGACTCCTGGCTGAAAGTAAACCTCAAGTAAAGAAAGATTTGGAAGGAAGGTGAGTAAATATCAAAGAACTATGTGCAGCACTTCCATAATCTTTTAACATTGATCTTTGAGGTATACATGATACAAAGAAGGCAGCTTCTAGCTAAAATTCAGTCTTAAAAGGTCATTTTAAAAGAATCTATTGATGAGTTACTTAAGCCATTCTCTTCAAACTGGTAGAAAAAGAGTGTGCCTGCAGTCAGCCTCACCAGGCAGATACTTCTTCCACCCTCAGTCATCTTTAATTAATATCAGCAAATCATTCATTCCTTTCCTGAGTGTGCATTGAAACTCATCCTGAGTGTGATAATCATGACATGCATAATACTGTGAACATAGCACTGCACTGCAGTTTGATGAGCAGTTAGAGGAGACTTTAGGACAATTAAAAATATATATCTCTAAGAGAATCATCACTGTGGTAAGTGGTTTTGTGATGTTTCTTTATGTAGGAACAATATTTTTTTAAAAGATTGGAAACCTAAACATTATTTCCACATTTCAATGCTGTCCGTATCAAAAGCTTTATTTGTAGAGAACAGTTTTTATCTGATCTCACATAAAAATCACTCCTGAAAAGCATTCAGCCACAGTATTTCAACAAGAATCTTTGGACCTAAAATCTGCAAAGCTGTTACATGATTCCATCTATTTTTATATATTGTATTAAGTGCTGTTGAGTAACCATTGGGTCCTCACACCATCTCATCAAGAAGCCTTTTCAGAATCAACAATAGAGAAAAAGCAATGTGAGCATGATATATTTGCCTGAGTATATATAATTATGTTTCCTTGTAGTTGATCGATGTGGTAACGATTACAATTTACCACTTAGCTAAAGAGTTTACGTTAAGACACAAAAATAAAGGCTTGTCTGCTTGTATCTGATGTTCGGCTCTCTTTGAATGCATCCATTCTCTGCCCACCTTTCTGTAACAAATGCCTTTCTCCTTTCTGTAATAACAGCTACAGTTATGTGGACTTTAGTCTCATGATAAACTCATACATAGATGATAACAGCTGGACTAAGTGAGTGTAACAGCTTCCTTCTTGCAACTGCAAGCATTTTCTAGCAGCATTGGCTTCTCTCTCGGTGTTGAAGATGGCAGGTTTGGTTGTAGTAGATACCTCTGGTGTTCATGTACATAAAATGAAATGTTTCTTACATGTGCACAGTGAATCATCTTTCTGAAAACACTCATCATATCTCCCAGCTCACTGAAGGTCAAATTTTGCTACCATTGGGTTTTGGGGGAGTTGAGTTTTGGTTTGTTTTTCACAAGTCTGCAGAACAGGAAGATAAGAAAGTGGACAGAATAATCTTTGTGGGCCCAATTGTTTTTTGTTGGTATAAATTGAGAGCAACTCCAAAACATATTTTCATTTTAATGGGTTTTCATCCTTCTTATTTCAACCGCACTGAGTCCTGAACTTGTCTTGCTTCCTTTTACTTTCTGTGTTTTGTTCAGGGGAGAAGCATAGCTAAGTCTCACTCTGGGTAGGTCATGTTGCACTGAGACAAATATCTTGTCTTCCCTGTAGTGAAGCTGAGAATATCTTAAGCTTCTTTATTTTTTATGAAACAGAAGTTCAAAAGTTCATCTTACATAGATTTCAGCTGTGGTGAGGAAGAAAAGGGAAAGTCCTCAAGAGATAAATAGTGTAACAATGAGAAACTCAAAGACAGCCTCATCTAAAGGATGATTCCTTTTAATTAGGCCAAGATTAAAGCTTTTGTCTTTATCTTTGGAGGTGCAGATAGGCAAGTTTTTTGAGTAATCTTAAAAATCTTAATAGAGGAGACAGATCTGAAGTTGGTACATTTTGTGGGGAGGAAAATTTGGGAAGTTTATTTCAGCCCAAATAGTCACAGAATTTTTGGTGTAAAATTGCATTCTGCATTGCTGATAGAGACTTAAAATAATTTCTAAGAAAATATTATTTGGAATGTATACAGAAGAAAAACTTTGCATTCAGTTGACTTATACTGCAAAACCTTTATTCTTTCATGCTAAGTGACTTTCTGTTTGGAGTCATCTTTGAATCTGGGCTTCTGATATGACGAACAGAATCTCATGTCTTCTGAAGAACTTAGAGCTCTAATTGCAAGAAAAGCTCTGGGTCTCCTATTGATTATCTCAACAAGTTTGTATTGTTACAGGAAAAGTAGGCTCCATCTAGTTTTGACCTCACCTGGATCCCATAGTCAATGACCCTTCATTCACAGTGTTCCCCTTGTGACACAAGCGTTATGGTCCCTCTTCATTACTTTCCAACTTCCATTCTTTGAACTCTTGTCCTACCACAAACACTGATCTCTCAAAACCAAAATGAAACACAAAGATGATGATCTAAAACAGCAAAACTGTGTTCTTTTTTCAGAAGTGTTTGCCCTTGTTCAATGAAAGGTCAGATTAGATGATGGGAATAAGCTCTTGTGTCCCAAAAATCTCTAAATTAAGCCAAGTACTTACTGTTGGAACAGCATTCTGTGTGCTGTGAGACCTTGTAATTGAGAGCTCTCCCTTAAATAACAGCTGAAATGAATTACCATGGAGAACTAAAAGTCACTCATTGAGGCATCCAGTGAGAACCCTCACTTACTTTATATGTCATTTATAGTCCTCTTGGTTGTTGCACTAACGTGCAATATATGGCAGATGATTATATATAATTGAACCATTTCCTGTGCTGACCTTGTATTGTTGACAAATTCAGACACTGGCACAGCAGACATTTCCTCTTGCCCATACATGATTAATACAGCTATTTTGGGTTTCATTTTAATCTTGTCTGCACAGTAGAACTGTATGTTCTGTCTCATTTACCTGGGCTGTTTAGCCTGGATTCAGCCAAAAGTGGATTTTTTACCTTGGTTATATTAAATACACAACAAGAAAGATCATGTTTCTTCCACGAATGTCCCAGTAAGTTCCCTAACTTCAAAAAAGTAGTTCACAAAGCAGTATAATTATTTTTTGCATACATTTTTATTTTCTCAGTCATCTCACATTCTATAGCATTTAAAGATCTAATAAGAACACATTAATGTTCACTAGTTACAGTGCAGAAATATAGTCTGAACGATGCTCTGATCACATGGACATAGGACACATGGATCCTCATGCTAAGGAATGAATTGAGTTGTAAACAATCCCAAGTTTATCAATTAAACTCCACTGGTAAAATTTTATTATGGCAAGAGGGTGATGGTTATAATACAGATCATTAGAAAAAACAGTCCTGAATTGAGAAAACACTACAAGTCAGGTTTTTATTTACAGCTTACTTCATTTTAGAACAGAGGTGCAATCTATTCATCATTACCCACTTAGCTATTTATTGTGTAATTCACCTCAACTAATGTCTAATTCCTTTTTTTTTCTAAAGAATATCAAGTTTCCTTTTTCTCCTGAAAACCCACAGTTTTCACACAAGTAGATCAGTAATCAGAAGGGACTGGTGAATCCTGTCTCATTGATGGGCCATGTAATTCCAGTATGCTGTTTTGGAGTCTTCTGTAATTACAGTAATTAACTTCTCTTTTTCCTCTCAGCAGGTATCATTATTTGGCATTTCTCATTCTTTGTGGATCTTCTGTTGTTTGTTACCTCTGACCAAAGTGGATTGTGCCAAATTTCATCCTTGGTCACATCAGAATGGTTTTATTCCATCATGACTTTAGCAGACTGATGCTCCTACAGAGGGAAAAGGATCTAGTCTCAAACTGCAGGCCTTTTCCTGGCCAAATATGACAATATATAAATATCTGAGAGAGGAAATTATAAAAACTAGTGGATTTAGGAGTGAAGTGGAAATCTGTGCAGAAAATAGGAAGGAAAGGAAAGAAGGATCTTTTTGTAGGGACAGAAGTCTTGGTGTTCCTTTCTTTACCCAATTTAAAGGAATCTTTCATAGGCATCATTTGTGTTGTGTATCTTTCTTATCTCACTATATTCAGCTTTGTTTGTCTAATATCTGCTCAGCAACTGACTGACTTTATTTATCTTAATTTCCCTATATAGTCTCTGTAATAATCCTTTGATATTATTAATCTTTGTTTGACTTACATTTCCTTAGCAGTTTTCCTCTGACATTGTTCATCTTCATTCCCCAAATGTCCACTTAGCAGTAGTTGTCTGACATTGCTCAGCCTGGATCTCCTCACTCGCAGTCAACAGTGGTTACCTGAAGCCATCCTTCTTCATTTGCCTGCCACCCAACCAGCCGTCTCGTAGCGTTGCTTATGTACATTAGAAACGATCATCTAACGGAGTTCAATTTCTTTCACTTCCCAGTACATCTAGTAGTCATCATCTGGCACCATTTGCTTCAGTCTTCAGGAGTACTCCAGGATTATTAGTCTTTATTTCAGATCCTTCAGTGGGCAATCACATACAGCCCTGGCTGGGGACGTTCCTGCTCCGGATGTACCACCTTGGGTTCCCACCTTTCCTGAATTTTCTGCTATGAAACTTGCAGGCTTGATTCTGCTGATGGGTTCTTTGAATGTGTATTATCCTTATAAAAAAACCTATATGTGGAGTAAGGAATCAGGCTCCTACAAAATGACTTCAAATGTTAACCATCATTCATAAATGCCTGCATGAAACAACTGAGGGGTTTGTGATAAAAGTGTAAGACACGTTGAGGAGACCTTGGATCCTTGTTAAGTTACATAAGGAAAATGGGTGTAAATTTTCCCAATCTCAAAAGAGATCTGGCCAAACTCCATCATCAATGGCTGCAAAGTCCTTAGATATCTGCTGCCAGAAAGTTCTACCATGAAGCTGAGCACCAGACCTTAGGCAAAGCCTCACAAAAATGTAGGGAAACTAATTGGCTTCACTGTTCTATAAGCCTGTCTCTGGCTGTTTCTTCCCAGAGATGTTTCCATTTGTGGAGTATTTGCAAATTCTTCTGAAATACTTCATGCAGAGTTTTTTATTAGGTCCAAGGTGCCACAGTTATAGAAAAGAAAATAGGAAGACATGTCTTTAAACTGCATAGCTCATAATAATGAGTATGAGATTTTGACATTAATTCCCACATATCATAAGAAACCTGAAATGTTTAATCTGCACAAGGAGTTTTTAAGGAAAAAAAAGATAAGAAACCCAGTTGTAAGAGATGGTGAATTTTCAAATTTAAAACTCAAGAGAAGGATGAAGAATTATTTTCAAATTGTATTTTTCCGTTTGACAAAAACATTTTGGAGGGATGTCTGAAGTGCTGGGGCCTGGGTTGTGGGCCCCAAGTTGAGTTGACCTGTGGATGAGTCACAACCCAGCAATGTGTTCTGTTCCTGTCCTGGCTGGAGTTAGAACCAAAGCAATTCTGTTCAGTGATTTTACTTTTCATCTGAGTCTCTGCTAACTAACTGCCTTTTCTGAAATTAACAGCATGTTTTGGGACAGTGTCTGCTTCTAGCAGTGATAATGCTTGGTCTTTAGAGTTACTACCAAGGTTTGGTATGCAGACCAAGGTCACTGCTCTATCTTGTGTCCCATATTGGGTGCAGTGAGAGGTGGCACCTGCAGGGAAGAGTTACCAGGACAGGTGACCCTAAACTGACCAACAAGGTATTCCATCCCATAGATGTCATATTCAGTATAAAGCTGAGGGATCACGAGGGTCTTGAGGCCTTCCCTTTAGTATACCCTTAGACCCTTCCTTTGGTCTGCCTTTGGGGGCTTTCTTGCTTTCTGGACCCTTCCCTTCGGCCTTCTTTCTTCTCAGCCCTGCCTTTGATCCCAATTTGTGTGCTCCTGAACCCAGTTCCCATCAGCTGCTGAGCCCAGTCTGGGACTTTGCCAGTGCCTGCTCCACAGCCACAGTGGTGACAGTGACGTAATTGCCATCAGGGGAAGGTTGGGTTCGACACTTGTTTTGTATATATTTGCATATATTCTATTTTATTATTATTATCTTCATTAAAGCTGTTTCAGTTTTCTTTTCTAATCTGGAAGCCTCTCTCTCATTCCCTTCCTCTCCCATTTGGGGAGCTGATCAGTTGGAGGAGTTTCCTGTTGGGACTGCTTGCAGCTTGTTGTGCTGTCTCTTAGTGGTGCATTCCCCCTTGGCTCTTGTGGTGGCTGCTGCTATGCTGGTTTCCTGCAGAAACATGGAGGATTCGAGATAGAGAAGAGCAAAGGGATGTACTACTTCTGAGGGGGTGTTGCTGAGTTCAGTGTTGGCCAGCAAAATCAGAGAAGCAGAAGCACAGGTAGTTACAATCTTCTCTACTCTCATGCAAGCAAAACGAGGCTTCAGTCTTGTCCATACATTTCTTTGAAGAGCTGTGCCTGTTAATTAGTTAGATAGAAATACTATACAAGTGCTACGTGTGTCAAACACTGTGTTAATCAAAATTTAAAAGGTGGGATTTTAAACCTATTACTAGCCACAAGTAATCAATGAAGATAATAACACAGATCACAAGGTTGGGAAGCCCTTCACAGAACTGTGCCTGCTAACACAGTCAATCCTATCCCACCATCCTGTTCAGAAACAGCTCAGCAGTTACAATTAGGGCTTTCTGATGTTACTGAGGTCATTTCACAAGGTCTTTACATGTTTAATGGCTACCAAACTGCTTTTTGCCCCACTTCTGAGGTCCTGATTTGTAAACTACTTTAGAATTACATATCACTGGGATTGCTCCTGAAGGAATGTCACCTCCACCGACGTGTTTCTGTTATGTTCTCTCTTATGTTCCCTATGTCCATTATTATGTTCTCTATTATGTTCTGTTATGTTCTCTGTTCTCATGGTCTATGTTTCCATTGGACCATAAAAAAATACACAAGCTTATACATGTTTATCACTATTTGCCCTTTATAAGAATGAGTCCTCAGCTAACAGAAAATAGTAGAAATATACTAAATTTTTTTCAAATAAGTTTATAAGTGGGTAAATAAGGAGTAAATAAACAATAAGGTAGCGTGTGTGCTCATTGAGAGTGCTCAAATGAATGCACTTCCACTGGTATAAATAAATGTATTACTGGGTTTCAGGGGGCTGAAACACCTCCCCTATGAGGATAGGTGGAAAGAATTGAGATTGTTCAGCACAGAGAAGAGAAGACTCTGAGGAGACCTTATTTCAGCCTTCCAGTACTTAAAGGCGATCTACAGGAAAGCTGGGGAGGGACTCTTTATCAGGGAGTGTAGTGATGTGACAATGGCTAATGGTTTCAAGCTGAAAGAGGGTAGGTTTAGATTAGATATTAGGAAGAATTTCTTCACTCTGAGGATGGTAAGACCACACAGGTTGCCTAGAGAGATTATGGATACTCCATCCCTGAAAACCTGGATGGGACTTTAAGCAACCTGATCTAGTGGGAGGTGTCCCTGTCTGGGGCAGGGGGATTGGAACTAGATGACCTTTAAGGACTCTTCCAATTCAAACCAATCTATGATTCTCTAACACAGTAGATCTGCATTTATGGCAGCAAAAAAAATGTTTTTCTGCAAGAACCTCCCTTTGATGAGATTTTTGGGCTTCATTGTCTTATATTGCACCGCAATCACACATATTCAAATATATTTTATTAAAGCTACAAAATTCCTATAACTTTCTAGTGTTGCATAAATACAGTATGCGCAGCAGTCTTCAATACATCATCTGCTTTTATTTTAACATAAAAAATATACATAGAAGGCCTGGAAAAGTTTTGGAGTTGTGCAGTGTGCAGTACATGATGCACTGCAGCATTGGGGGCAGCGTCTGGGGGGATGGCTCCCCCGGCGCAGACAGTGCCAGCCAAGAGACTTAAAACCCTCCTAAGGAGTTGTGGAGCTAAAAGTAGATGGTGCCAGATGGAAAATGAGGGCGACTCCATGCCCCCCTCCATCTGCTTCTAGTCATCTCTAGGACAACGTGGCAAAACCGCCTGCTGTTGGCTGAATCTAAGAGGCGGGTATTGGTAAAAAATTGTCTGTGGTTCTTCTGCAGAAAACAAAAATATGGGTCTGTAGGATGTTTTGAAGGTAGAAATGTAAAGTATTGATTATGGATAATGATCAAAGGGCTGGAACACTGCTCCTATGAAGAAAGGCTGAGAGAGTTGGGGTTATTCAACTTGGAGAAGAGAAGGCTCCAAGGAGACCTTCTTGCAGTCTTTCAGTACTTAAAGGGGGAGTAGAAGAAAGATGGGGACAATCTTTTTAGCAGGGCCTGGAGTGACAGGACAAGGGGTGATGTTTTTAAACTAAAAGAGGGAGATTCAGACTAGACAGAAGGAAGGAAGAAATTTTTTGCACTGAGGGTGGTGAAACTTTCGCCTAGGTTGCCCAGAGAGGTGGTCGATGTCTCATTCCTGGAATCATTCCAGGTGAGGTTGGCTGGGGCTCTGAGCAACCTGGTCTAGTTGCAGATGTCCCTGCTCAGTGCAGGGTGGTTGGACTAGATGAGCTTTAAGGTCCCTTCCAACCCAAACCAGTCTATGATTACTGCTGTGTCCAGCTCATGCAAGATATGGAACACCAGGACAGTGCAGCCCCGGGGAATGGTCCCATGTAGCCTGTGCAGTGCCAGAGCAAACAGCAGATCTTGGTAAGGGTGGATGCTCCTCTGCTAGCTCATCCCCTAAAAATGTGTGTGCCATCAAGAGAAAGCTAAAAACTGCCTGACCATACAGGAGTGAAAAGCCCCAAGGGATGGTTTGGAGGGGTTCAAACGCTGATGAGGAAGGAAGGATCCATAGGATTGGGGGTTATGTCATGCACAGAGTTCCCCCAGAATAGCCAGAGCTGGGTGTTTGGCTTGGCTTCTAGTAGCGTTTACAGAAAGATAGCTTCCAGACATAAATGAAAGAGCTCCAAGAACCAGGGCCAGAACTACAGAAAATCAAAAAGGACCTTGATGTAGCCCTAAAGGCCTATATGTAAATAGCTGCTCTGTGTCCAATGTCACCATGAAATCCTGGCACGTTTGTGCTCTAATATGAGCTTGACAGCCTGGGATAAATCTTTCAGTGCTGCTTTTGCTGTGCAGCTTGTTTAGTAGCTTATGGACAGTCATAAACCAAAGACTGTGGGCATCCACGTTCTTCCTCTTACTTAGATTTCCTCCTGTGTTGGCCACATACCCATGCCATGGATGGAAGAAAGAAGCAGCTCAGCATCCATCATCAAAAGCTGCCTCCTTTTCATCTGCACCATATGCCCAGTGATTTCCAGTTCTCCTTGAAGTAGATGAGGGATGATATGCTCATTTACATGCAAGGGCTTGAATCCGAGTTCAGAAAATAAGTTCCCCTTTACTTGCTCACGCTTGTGTACTCATCAAAGTGGCAAAGGCTCGGAGCCTGCACTGGCCAGAGCAGGCACAGAGGAGCTTAGGTCAATAAGGAGGCAGAAATGTTCTTGGACTGCTTCGTTGCATTTATCTATGTGTGTTTCTTACCAGTTCCTGCTTCCCAGGGACTTTTCTGGCAAGTTTCATTTTGCAAGATTTACTTTATTTTATTTCTCTTAAGAACAAGCCAGGGTAAGAGGTCACCCACTGGGATCTTTTGAACCAATGCTTCCCAAAGTGTGAGTGCCTTGAAAATTATTCTGAAAATATTTTCTGCAGTTTTTTTATACCAAGAAAAATATTAGTACTGGAAATATTTGAAACATAAATAAGAGTGTCTTTTAGATACAGACAAGTTTTTGCTTTTTTTCTGTGGTCTGTTGTATTATGATAAATGTTCTTTAGTCCTTGTTCAAGGAGCACATCACTATCTAAAATTTTCTCAGTGTTTCCCACTGCGAATTTCAACATTTAAAAACACTGTTTAATATTCAGGAGGCATGTTTCTATTCCTTACATTCTGTTGACCTCCATTGGGTGGTGATTTTGTGGGTGGAAGACCATCTCCCCATGGATATCCTTACCTTTCCCACCTGCCTCCCACAGCACGCATGGCTGATTTGTAGCTCCATTTGTTATGAGAAATATCATGCCATGACTTCTGCAAAATCTTTAACAAATGTTTAGTGACCCTGAAAGTAAGAGCATGTAGCAACTAGGGGTTTAAGGACCAGCTGAGCCACCTCTGTGCTGGTTCATGGGCCTTATCCTATGGGTCTCCATTTTCACCCCAGATCCCAGCATTTACTGTTCTGGTTCCTGATGTGTTATTCTTTCTGCAGTTGATCAAATGTTCTCCTCTCAACTAAGTATTTTTACATATGTCTAGAAATCTCTGCTGAAGGCTGGGATCTAATATCGGCTGTCATGACTGCCAGCCATATCGTGAGGCTTTCGTGGTTTTTAGTATGGAACAGATTGAGAATTCGCCAACACTTTTTTTAAAAATAGAAGTGCCACTTCATCAAAAATCTCTATAGAGGACAAAAAGATGTGAAAAAAATCTCCCTGTTCTGGAAAAAATGAACTTGAAGTTGTTGAAACATTGCACTCCAAACTTTGAGTAAAATGCTGCTTTTTTTTTTTTAATTTGATATTGCATTTTGAAATTTCAAATGACCAGGTGAGTAAAGAAAACTTAAAATTAAAGATAGTTATGTGCTTGACGTAATCCAATTTTTTTCACACCATTATTTAATTAGAATCTGGTTTTGCCACAATCCAGTACAGAAAAAAAACCCATAATTAAATCACAGTTCTTTCTATCTAGCTCTGAGTTCATGATAAATATTGATGATTGTGCTCATTTGATCCAGGCCCATAGGAACCCATAGGTATCCGAAATTTATGCCAAATTGCATAACCTGTCAAACACAATTAAAACCAGAATGCACTGGGGTTTTTTAAAGTCTAGAAGAACACACCATGAACGAGGAAGATATTTGTTTGCTTCAATATTTGTTTGGAGAGTTCAGCTTCCTCCTTCCATGTCTCCTGTCATTTGTCACTCTGCTGAAGGCAGTAACTGCTGCTTCCCCTGGTTTAGAGGAAAGCACTGTAAAATGGCATCTGCTTAAAATTTTTCTGACTCTATGGTTTCACACTTTAGACACATACTCCCAGGATAAGCCTTTGGTAATGTCTTTATGAAAACCTGAACATTTGGTCCTTGCAACCCCCAGGGCAGTTCATGCTTTTGAAGAATTTGCAAAACTTACTGAAGCGTGGCCTTTCTTTTCTGAAATCTTGTTGACTGGGTTTAATTCCATAGACTTTCCTCCGCTTTTTTTTTCTATTTGATCTTCAAAAAACTTTTAGTGACTTTCTCTATAAAATGATGCCAAGTTTTCTGATCTTTTTTTCTTTTTGTAGCGTGCACCTAGGACTTTTCTTAAATAATGGGGTCAGCAAGTTACTTTCCAGTCCTTAGGGAGTTATTTCTTCTGTGAATTTATATATTTGACCACCTACATTTTGTTCTTACTGTTTGAGTTTTGTCTTTCAGGTTTTCCCTTTTTACAGAAGCTCCTAAGCTTCAATGGCTTCACACACTCTTATAAGAAGTTTCTTATTGCATTGGCTGATCTCTGCTTTGTAGAGACATTCTTCATACAGGATAGCAGACACAATACACCAATGGACTTGGCTTGTGGTTTTCTATCGTTTGATTAAAAAAACCCAAACAAACAACAAAACCAAAAGAAACTGTATCTTTACTTACAGCTCTGGCAAATGAGTAGCAATAACGTCTGTCTTCCAGGGGTGAGGAGAAAAGGTCCTTTAAGAGATGCTCTATTTCAAATCATGGCAATCTCCCCTTTCACCTCTTTTTTTTGGTCCATCTCACCCCAAAACTTCATGGCTGATACAAGAAGCAACCAACCTCTTCATTCAGATGATCTGGAAACTGAGCCTTGGTTCCTTTCAGCAGTGGAAAAGGGCCTGTTTTTGGCATTTGATACTGAGACAGCTCTTGACTTTTCCCAGGAGCCAATGTCTTCTCTGAAATCATTGCATTTCATTTCCTAAGTGTCAAAATAATTGAAATCTTCCCCAGTCAGCATTCCAGACTTTTTTCAATCCTACATCTGCTTTCACAGGCTGTCCCAGAGGTCTGTCAAAGTTCCCACTATAAAATCACTTGCTGCACATCTACCTACATATGCATTTGCCACCATTTCTTCTTTCACCAAGCCACCCACACCTTGATAACCTGCATATAAAATTGCTTTGCTTTCTTTTAACTCTGTCTAGACTATTTTGCCAGATTGAGGGGACATAGACATGATGGTCTCATCATTGCTTTTGAGAAGATATTTTTATTAAGTTCTCATCTATTCTGCCTCTTGCACATCTTTCTAAATTTGCATATTTTGATTGACAAGAGCAGGAATATGTTATAAATTATGCTACTAGGCAAAGGTATGCCAATATCATATATTTTACTTTTTATTATTTTTCTCCCTATATACTTCTACATTTTCATAGAGTTTCTGGAATGGAGGAAATGAACACTCAAAGGTGCTGATTAACCACTGCTCAGGGAGGAAAGAGTAAGGGGAGGGAAAGTGAAAGAAATAATTGAAAAAATGAATTAAAACCCACAGTACCTTGCTTCAACTCACAATACCTTTGTTTTGCCTTTGGACATCCTTTTGAGCTGTCCGGTTTACTCTTGAACCCATCAAAGCAGGATCTGCTGGTCATGTGTTGCGCAGGACCGTTTAGGGTGGAGAAAACCTATTCAGATGAGGTTCGACAGCACTTACGCAATCCAAATTAACACTATTAATGATGTATTTAATGTGATTAGACAACTTCCTTGTGTTCAGTGACATCTGTTAGCCTCCCTGAAACATATTTACACTCACAAACCAGTCTTATCTGTTATCATGTACAGTCTGAAACGTGATAAGTTAGGATGGGCTGTTGAGGTAGAAGGTGACCTTTTGCACATCTGTATTTTGTGGCTCCTTATTAAGCTGAACGACTTGCTGCAGCTTTCCCTGCCAGACTGCTCAGCAAGTGGCAGGTGCCCAGTTCCTCTAGGCACAGAAACAAAATAATAAAAGCATAAGCCCAGGACAGACTTCTCTGCGGATATTCACTGATGTGAGAGATGAAGTGAAGTGTCTGCAGGAGACTGGATTCACAGGGAGGCCGGCACAGCAGCGGGAGCAGCAGGTTGGGATGAGATGAATGAGTGAGTCCTGTGCTGCAGTGGCCAGTGCCTGGCTAAGTTAGTGCAAGCAGGTACAGCAGTCCCAGCACTGCTTCTGCACTGGATGTTCAGTCTTAAACTGGAGGATGCTGTGATACAGCAGGTGACCAAGAAGGCCACCAGCATCCTGGCTTGCATCGGCACTAGTATGGTCAGCATGGATGGTTCCCCTGGACTGGGCACTGGGGAGGCTACTCCTTAAATCCTGGGGTCAGTTTTGGGCCCCTCACTCCAAGAAAGACATTGAGGGGCTGGAGCATGTCCAGAGAAGGGCAATAAAACTGATGTAGGGCCTAGATCACAAGTCTTGTGAGGAGCATCTGAGGCACCTGGGATTGTTGAGCTTGGAGAAAAGGAGGCTCAGGGGAGACCTTCTTGCTTTCGACAACTCCCTGAAAGGAGGTTGGAGTGAGGTGCGAGTCAGTCTCTTCTCCCAAGGAATAAGCAATAGTACAAGACCAAACTGCCTCAAGTCTTGCCAGGGGAGGTTTAAGTTGAGTATTAGGAAACATTTCTTCACCAAGTGTTGTTAAGGGCTGGCCCAGACTGCCCAAGGAAGTAGTGGAATTCCTATTCCTGGAGAGGCTTCAAAGCCGTGGAGATGTGGTGCTGAGGGACATGGTTTAGTGGTGCCCTGGCAGTGCTGGGTTAATGGCTGTACTTGATGATCTTAAAGGTCTTTTCCAACTAAAATGATTCTATGATTCTGTCTCCCATGGCAAGATCAGTCCCGCTTCACTTTCCATTGTCTGTTCTGGTAGTGGGCAACCTTTTCATTAAGGGAGTCTGTGTGAGCTCTGGAAATACTCTGGATTTGTGATATGATTTTTTTTTGGCTTGGAATATTTTTAGTTAACTCCCTGAACCACCATGTATTCTCAAACCCAAGCAGAGCTGGCACAGGATCTCACTGGATGATATGAGAGGGCAAGAAGGCACTGTCACCAAGGGGTGTGTGTGATTGGGTCTTTGGATGCTGCAATTCACCTGTCCCTGAAGTCTCAGCTGTGTGACTTCCACAGAACTAGAATAATGCCACAAAACTGTGCTGTGGAATCTAGTATTTTCATTTTACAGCAATTTATGTCCAGCCTTTCACAAGGCAAAACCAACCTTAAAGCTCAGCACAAGGCATACACTACCCCATGCTGCTCTGACCACATCAGCCCTGGCTCTGAGAGGTGTAAGCTGACCCATCCATTCCCATCCAGGTTTGGCAAACAATGATTTTACATGATTCTTGCAATGGAATTAGTCATTTTGCTATCACACAGTGATGGGTATTTTCTTTTTTCCTTTCTCCACCACCTGCCTGCTGTTGGGTGCTGCTGTGGTGAGCTCTCCACCTGGACATGAAGGCCCTTCCCAGAACGACAATGGGAGATTCATACTCACCTTTGGTGGTATTGCCCCTTGACCACCGCTCAGAGATGGTGACAAAAGTGGTTCTCAGTCCCTGGGTGGTGGCTGCAGCCATGGCTGCAATCACAGGCGGTGGGTGAACTGGTTCTGCTCAGCAGCTGCTCCACAGGAGGGAGCAGTTCCCATGAAGTTCTCAGCAATTTCCATGAATTTCAAAAGCCTCAAATCTTTTCAGCCCTGAGCCGCAGCTGTCTGTGTTTGAATGCAGGAAGAGGGAGTCAGGAATTAAAAAGCATTTCATGGGGACTGAATTTGCCACTGATTTTTTTGTCTGCATTCACTAATGTATTTGGATAATTGAAGAGAAGCTTAAGTGGTTCATAAACAGAAAAGAGACAAACACTCCTTATCCCAGTGTAGTGTTATATAAAATTTCTCTGTTTTGTCTGATCCCAACGTTAAAGAAGACGTCTTCTTCATAAAAGCAGAATCCTCTGTTTTTCTTTTCTGCTTAAGCTTCCCTTTCTTTCTGAGTATCTCTTCTGAATTTTGCAGGCTTCGTGAATTTAAGGCATGACACTAATCCCTGATCTCTTTGCATGGATATGGTAAAATTACGCTTTCTCAGCTCTCAGAACCCCACAGAGAGCTTAGAGAAAAAGTGGCAATATCGACAATTCTGTTATTCTTTTGTTCTCCCCAAATTAAGTCTCTTCCACACAACGCCTTTAACAACTGACTTACCCACAGGTAGGCAAGTGTGTCCTCTCCCCAGCTGGAATCCAATACGCAGCATGAGGTGCACATGTAAAGATTCGGGTCATGGTAACACAGATTTCAGAAATCAACCTTGAATTTGTAAATGATACGTGGACTGATTTCCCAAATCATCACATCACGCTGTAGCTCCAATAGAAGTTATTGGCTTGATGAAAGAATTACTGGGTGCAATTCTGTAACTTGTGCTGCTCACAAAGCTGGACTAGGTTACCAAAACAGCCCCTTCAGACCTCAGAATCCACCAAAGGAGAACTCTGCGGGATTTGAGAAGCCCTGATCATGGACTCCACATGCTTCATTAGTATTCTGCACCCTTCTCTTTGCTGAAAGGATGAAATGGAGAATTTCAGTGTCAGCAGAAAACCCAGAACATTTCCAGACTTCACCATGAATAGGAGAGGGATCCGGAGAGCCGTGGGTTTATGCAGCATCCCAGCAATTCTTGCAGCATTATTTCCTTTATAAGGCCGTCCCAGTCACATCCCTGTACCTGAAAGAAAGGGAGTTTTCGTCTCTAAATACTTGTTAAGGCTGCATGGCAATTTCCTCATTAATCATCATCTCTTATATCATGTTTCCTTTCCATCTGGTTGGGTGGCAGGTGTGGTACTGAAGAGCTACAGTACATTAATTTCCAACTGGTGGCTACTAGTGGTTGGCAAATTAGGTTACTTTGTGACTATTTGTTAGCTGTGTTAATTGTTTGACATATCGTTATTGACTACCATCCCAGGGGTGGCAGATGGCCAATAAAAGACAAAATGTAGCTTGCTGTCTTTTTGTGGCATCTTGATGGCTCTTAGATTTAAAAAAGAAAAAAACACCTTTGCATCGTATAATGTATTCTGTCATCAGTTATATGAAAATGAAATAAATTGTTAAAATTACATGGGGTGGCCTGGGCTATAGATATGGGGCTGTATAAATGGAAATGTAAATGAATCTGCCTTGAATCTTCACTGCAAGGTCTTTCTACAACCAATGACCAAAAGCAATAAGAAACTGATGAATTTTTTCCCTGCGAAAAAATTATCAAGGTGTATAAAAAAAGTAATAATGATCAACCCATACTCTGCAAAATCCCTGACAAAAGTGTTATCTTTTTGACCTAATAGAAATTTTCTTCAATGCGAAATGCAGTTTCTATAAGAATTAAAATTTCCACTGAGATGTTTGCAGATGCCGGCATTCATCAGTTTGTCACTGTTGAAAGCAAACTGTAGCATTGCTTTGTGTCATACCAAGCCAAACCATCAATGATTCCCTGTCACCAGGTGAAGTCTGAAGAATCATAGAATAGTTTAGGTTGGAAGGGACCTTTAAAGCTCATCTAGTCCAACCCCCCTGCAGTGAGCAGGGACATCTGCAACTAGCGGAGATTGCTCAGAGCCCTGGCCAACCTCACCTGGCCTAGTTCCAGGGATAGGGCATCAACCACCTCTCTGGGCAACCTGGGCCAGGGTCTCACCACCCTTAGCATCAAAAATTTCTTCTTTCTCTCTGGTCTGAATCTCCTTCTTTCCATTTAAAACCATCACCCCTTGTCATGTCACAACAGGTCCTGCTAAAAAGTGTGTCCCCAGCTTTCTGATAGGCCCCTTTTAATTACTTGAAGGTGCAATAAAGTCTCTTTCCTCCCTTCATTTAGCCTGGGGCAGATCCATGATAAGATTAGCCTTCTTAATATGACAGAGACATTCAGAAACCACTGTTCTGCTGCTGTCTGCACCTGCATTTCAGAGATGTCTCCAGGTCTGGGGCTTTTTTCAGCTTGCTGAGGCACCTGGAGTGGCACTTCAGATGCCCACATTTTTTCCAGGTTTTGCCATGGCTTAGCTTCTCAGCAGCTAAATTATGACTAAGCCAGGTATATGTGTGGAAACTTGGTAATTGTCCACCCACTTCCTCCAACCCTCCTGCTCTGAGTCATTTGCTTCTGAGCTTTTGATATTTCTTTTGAGTTTCTTTGCTGTCATGTGGCTCCCATAATACCACATGCTGCCACGGCAGCAACATCAGCAAGGTCCCACAGAAATGCACAAAGGGCATCCCTTTGGGGAGAAAGGGGAGGCTTTGTTTTCAGTCTGAAAAATAATTTCTGTGCACTGATGCACCTGTGCATTCAGCTGGCTTGGGTGTAGGAACTTCAACAGGCTCTGGGTCTGAGTTTTTCACTTAAAGCATGTGCATAGAGGTAGCCAGGAGCTGGCCACAAAAACAGATTTATTCTCCCAACTCAACAGGCAGCGTATTGTACAGAAGGGAGAAAAAGAATATTATTTGCTGCTGGTATTAACCAGAAGAAAACTTCTGCTAGCTCATGTCCCACATCAGGGAATCATAGAATCATTTAGGTTGGAAAAGACCTCTAGTATCATCAAGTCCAACCTTTGTCCAACCTGACCGCTGGACCATGTCTCGAAGCACCACGTCTACTTGTTTTTTGAACACCTCCAGGGATGGTGACTCCACCACCTCCCCAGGCAGCCTGTTCCAATGCCTGGCCACTCTTTCAGTAAGGAACTTCTTCCTAATGTGCAATCTACACCTTCCCTGGCCATTACCTCTTGTCCTGTCTTGTCAGGGAGACAAGTCACACTATGTGCCATAAATATGGGACCTTCTTCACTATCTTCTTGCTGAGAGCTGTGCCAAAAGTCATGCTGGATTCCCAGAGGAACTGCATCTACAAGGATGCATCGCTGGATGAGCAATTTCTCAACAGTGGAAAATTAAGTATATTCCTAGTGGAGCTTGTTTCTAAGAAGCTATGGCATGTTCTTGAAAGAGACCTGCATATGTGGAAACCACGGTCAGTGGCCGCCTGAAGATGAAATGATTGCACCAGCCATTATCAAGCAGCCAAGATATATAGTGATGTAGTGGTAATTGCTATGTGAGGCTATCGTTTGAAATGGATGAAGTCAGGGAAATGCTAAAACATTTAAAACGATAACTCCTCAGCAGACTTAAAAGCAATCACTGAAAATATAGATCTTGCTGCTGAATGGCAGTGGTTCCTTGTCCATCTGGTGAAATGCTTCCATCAAATTTAGCAAGAATCCCACCGAGGCTGTATTTTCTTCTCTCAATGTACGCTGACTCTTGACTCATGTGGGTCAAGGACACCTTTTGGTATTTTGGCTGTTTCTGTGGCTTCAGTGCAATTGTGTTAGCTTTGGCTGCATTTTCCTTCATTCAGTGTATTTCCCATTGTGTATCAAGTTATTTGGCAGACTGTGGTTTTTTTCCACAGACCTAGTGCCCTGTATCTCAGGCTTATATGCTCTTTACTCAGGTTCTTGCTATTGCTGTTTTGCTTTCTTTGCACCTCTAAAAATATAAGTACTTAACTCTGTCAGGGCTGTATAAAGACAACAGAATAGAGAGGGAAATTGTTGAAAATGTGAACGAAGATAATTTAAAATAACAGCAGTACTGTGTGGAACTTACCCACCTTTTTTTCCCCAAGACTTCAGATTCAAAGAGAGATGATGGTATTAACATATACTGAACTATTGAGGAGGGAGGCTGCATAGGAGGCTGTTGTAGCATAAATGCATCGTATAGAATGCTTTTATTCCCACATTATACAGTTCTTTTTCATGACTGGCACATCATTGTTTTAAATGTAGTTTGATTAAATTCAGTCATAGGAGAAGCACTGCATTAAATCTTTCAGAGAGCTCTTTGTATCACACTGAGTTGCATCAGTCACACATTGCTATGACTGCAACAAAAGCCAAGACTAAAATTGTTTAATTTTAGATGGTATATGTTTACACCCTATAATAAGATATCAAATGTTCTCTCTACAAACAGTTGTCTTTATCATAAAAAATCCTTTCAGATGGTGTGTGAAGCTCTGTGCTTTTCTTTTTCAGACTAAGAAGATCTTGAAAATACAAGGAGCGTACTTAGTCATTAATCAGTGACAGGGACAATTCAACCAGTGCAATTAACTCCACTTGTTCTATTAATAATCAAGCACACCAGAAATGCTTCTGCACTCAGGTGTTAATCAGGACACCATGTAGCTCTGCGTAACTTCCCTTTAAAGTGCTAAAGGAAATGCAGATTAATGGAGAATCAATGTGAGATATGGAAGTGTGACACGCACTTGTCAGTAAAATTCAGCTTTTTTGAAAAGACATGAAGAACATGCAGCTGTACAAAAGGCAACTCAATTTAACAGACACCTTTACAGACCTTCCTGCTTAATCAACCCAGAAATACCTTAATATCAGGAACTGAAGAAATAATCATAGCTGCTGCCTACTCGCTGTCTTGTGTTTAGTAGATACACACAGAAATGCACTGGGTTACCTCCTCCCAATATCTCACTTTTATTTCTCTAAAAGGCCTGGTGCTGGCAAGGCTCAGAGGCAAGGTGAAGTGTGTCCTGGATGTTATGGTGTCTCTGATGTTAACAGTTGTCATATGCAGGGTATTGTACAATCCAGCCGCTTGCAGAGCTAGGGGAAGCATGGATACAGTTTAATGAAGCCTCTGCAGAGCACCCATCAGCAAATTAAGCTCCCGTAGACTAATGAGCTTGTGTCTGCTTCACCGAACAAGTTTTCCCTGATTTGTCATGAAAACTGCAGTATTTTAATGTCTGCTGAGAAACCAGTCTTTTGACTCTCCTGGTGGCATATTCCAGGACAAGGTGACAGAATCAGCCTATGGGAGAGGTTGTTTGAATAACTGATATGTGAGAAGATGTGTTTCCCAGTAGCACATCAACTTTTCTTTCTATTTGCAGTCAAACAACCCATACAAACTCTACCAGACCTCTATTTAAGTAATAAACAGGTAACAGCAATGAGGAAGCTGACTCCTGAAACTCTGCATGAGGTCATGCACACTAAACGGCTTCATTCCCCACCACAGAGGTGACCAAAGAGGCCTAGGTTAACAAAGTTGGGGAAGGGTCTAGAGCACAAGTCTTCTGAGGAAGAGGCACCTGGGATTGTTGAGCCTGGAGAAAAGGAGGCTAAGGGGAGACCTTCTCGCTCTCTACAATTACCTGAAAGAAGGTTGGAGTGAAGTGGAGGTTAGTCTCTTCTCCCAAGGAACCAGAGCTCTGGTGAACTGCCTTGTGATGAGGAACAAGGAGCTTAACTTTCTAAGATGCTCGTCACCCTGTTTCTGTGCACTCTCATGTCAATAAGAGAACTGCTCTGTGTTTGTAGGCTCCTGCCACACAAGTATATGTTTGTTCAGATGTGTTGGTTTCAAGGTGTTGTGCCATTTAAGAGTTAATTACTCGGGAGACTCACAGGGTATTGGAAGCTCATCTCCAGTCATCTTTAGGGTTGTAACAGCAGTTATTTGCATAGGTGTACTACATGACAGTGTGGCATATTTAAAGCAACATTATTATACCATTAAAAGTTACAGAAGAGACTTGGTCTCACAGATTTTGCTTCTGCTAGTACTTGTAGGTTACACAAGCAGTGTCCCTGTAGCAGTTATTCACACAAGTTGCAAGTTTAGGAAGAAGGCCATAAGATATGACATGATCTTTACAAAGCTAACGCATTCTATGTTGCACTTAGTAAAATGGATAAATGCCAAATTGTATTGTAATATTACCCATTAATTCCTATTTCTGATGGACTTGGTTCCATTTATGTATTCCTTCTATTTAACAATAAATATATTATTATCTGTATTACTAAATATAGTAATAAAAATTACTATATTTACTAGTAATTATAGTAATATTTCCTATTTTACTATAGTAAAAGTCTAACACATTTACTATCCCAGAAGTATTTATGCAGAGAAAAAGAAAAATTTGGCCTTTTATATGAAATTTAACTAACTTTTATTTTGGCAGCCTGTTTTAGATGGTTGCATTTTAAAAAAATAAATAAATAAAAAAGTGTGTTTCCTACTTTATAGCCCATTAAATTCTAATGATTTCAGGGAAAAACCAAATTAAAAAACTGACAAAAACATATATAGAACCTGGCAATTCCCTCCAGAGTTTTAGAGCTTATGATCACACAGAGCTTGCCAGAGAAGTTTTTATCTCCCCCAATCACTGAGCCATTACAAAGCACCATGTCATTATGTAATTTGGTGATATGTCATCTGTATTAAAAATGTTTATGGAAATTTGTGTAACCTGTGAGCTGCATATGAGCAGAGACCAGTTCTGAACTGTGGGATGGAGCCTGGTTTAATGATCTATGGATTTGTTTTGTCAGTATCTATTCTCTCACTGTCACCGCCCATGGTCATCAACACATGGGAAAATATACGATCTATGTAATAAAATGTAAATTCACTCTGCCACCAAGCCATGAAGAAAGATTTCAGAGTCCTTGAATCTGTATTTAGACAGTTCTCTAGTCAAATCAAATGACATGATAGAAGGAATTTGATTCTGGGATGTTTTCTTTCCATCACATTTCATTTCCACCTGGCAAATCTATAGGAAAACACTCACACAATTCCATGACCATGAACTTTGGTAAGTGGGTGGTCCTTGCAGCCACCTCTGTGGCCCAGAACTCACTACAAGGAAGCCTAAAATATATCCAGTTAGCCCCAGAGCTGGAGAGAAGGTGTCTCAAGGGAAAAGGGATGATAGGTACAGTTGCTGAGCAGCACGTGAGGACCCCTTTATCCCTGATAAACTGGAGCCCATCCATCATGTTATTAAGTCCTGTGTTGGGTACAATGGCTGAAGACATTCTGAGCGTAGGGCTGTGGGTTCTCCTCTATGGCTTCTCACCCCTGTGAAGCTTGGCCCCTTCCCTGCCCCACCACCCCACCTTCTCCCTCTAACCCACCGGTGCTGGGATCCAATAGCCCATTTCCTAACTCCTGTTTCAGTAAAATCAGCTCAGCTTGATCAAAACATGTTTTGGAGAGCTCATACAAGTATTTTGGCCAGGACATTAAGCGCCAGTGACCTCTGTCCTTGGTAGCAATGAGTGGTGAGGTGCTCTGGAGACAGCAGCCTGCATGGGCTAATCCTACTATTCTAGTAGGTGGTTTAGCAAACTAGCAGAATTTGAAGGCAAAAGGAAGCAAGAAAGACGTATTTATAAATGCTGCTTTGTTTCCTTGGAGGCAACCTTTGCACTGCATTGATTTTCCTCAGGCAGCTTCCTACTTTTCTACCCAGCAGTATCCCCCAGTTATTCAAGTGCCCTTTCCCCACAGAGGCACAGGACCAGAGATGTGGTAAACACACAAACCTGTACCTGAGTCGTAGCAGCAAGCTCACCAATTCTGCAAATTTTGCCTTCCTTCTGCTTTTTTCTTGTTCAATAGGAAAATGGAAAGATTACTGTGTTTGTAATATACTATTTTCTATCATGCAGCATCAGAGGAAAAAGTCATATGAAGAAAAAAACCACTCTGGCTGGGCAATATTGCTCTGAAATAAGGCTGAGGGAGGGAAGAGACAATTCAAAGCAAGTGTCCTCCTTTTATCTGATCCCTGCTGTTCTCTTTACAGCCATGCAGCCAGTAATGTTACCTCTGATGCTTTTAAAGAAGCCAGAAAAAGTAACATTGGCTCTTAAGGAAATCCACTTTTTTCTCTTTTGAGACACCTTTGTTTCCTTCTCAAAATAAGCTGGCGTACCAATGAATAGTGCAGAAGCTCCCAGTCAGGTCAAAGGAAGGTCCCACAGCGAGGTGTATTGGCCTCTGTGTCATCAGAACTTGTTTCCTGAGCCCCAGGGATTTTTCCTCTGATAGGATGCCCTCATGTAGATCTATCTATAGAAAATGGGGTCCTTTCTTTGCTCCAAAATAGCTGTCTTTGGGTTCATACTAAGCACAGAGTATTTTTAGCCATTCTAGCCTAACAGCGGCTGCCGGACCCCTATAACCACAATTCAAAACCAGGGATGTTTTTCATGATTGGCATCAAGAAAAGAGTGGTCTGTGGCTTCTTTAAAGCCTCCATTTGACCCAGGTGTCAAATCAACCACTTTCAATATTGAATGATGAATAATGAATGCTTAAAGGAATACTCACAGCAGATAGCTACAAACGCTACCCAAGCTGGCTTGTATGAAATATTCATTGAAGTACAGTGAGCAGCAAGTGGATTAATAAACCAAGCTAAAAAAAAAATATAAAAAGGAAAATTCCATTTTATTTCTGGACAGTTTTCAAACAATTAAGACAGAAAAATTTTATAAAGTAAATTCTTTGTAAATTTTTCAGCCAAACTAAGGTCCTGTAGTATGTTTTAGTACTGCTTCTCAAGACCCTTTACAACACTTATACTTTCCTACTACTGCAACTCATCACAGCTACTCCCAACAAGCAAAGAGTAAGATCTTCTCATTGTTATTGAGCAAAGATTCCTCGCAGCTTGTAGAAAACATCTCTTGGCTGTGTTCAACATAGACTTAAATACTTCTGCCAGTAGAAAGCTATTTAGCACAACAATTTTAATTAATAGGAGAACATTGCCAAGTTTGATAACTCAGATTCACCTTTCTACCCACGTGGTCGGGAGTTAGTAACACAAAACCACAGCCTCTCTCTTGAGACTTAAAGGGGATTTTATTTTGTCTATTGGCACCTTGACAAATTACTCAAACAAAGCCTGTGGCTCACTTTGCACCTTGCAAAGCACATGTGGGAGGTACTAGCACATGAGCATCACATCATGGGGAAAGAGAAGGTAATTTTGGCTTTATGAAGGAGATATTCCACACCTCTGCAGTCATCTGTTATGCATTTTATTTACTTTTTCGATATTTTATCCAACTCACCCAGAATCAGGACCTATAACTTAGGGAAGCATATTGAATATCTTGATGGGAAATAGAAGACCTCTATTTCACATCCAAAAGGAGTCTCTCATGGGGAATAAAGTTATTGCCTGCTTTTCTTTCAGCTGTATCAGCTGATCTAATAAAAAAATACTGTCTTTGCTGAACTTACTCTGCTGATATCCTTAGAGCATTAAAGCCACTGATAGCTCAGTGATTGCACCAATGCAACATGACACTAATGATTAAATAGTCAGCTTACCCATACTGCAGCTGGAGGCAAGTGGAGACTATGCAGGGCTTCATGTGTGTCTACATTACTGTGTCAGTTGAGGTTAGTAATAGTGTACAATGCAGATCCCCTGATCATTACTGCTCATCACCCAGCTCACATTGGACATTGCTGCGCACATGAGAAGAATCCTTCTGGGCAGTGCCAGGTGAGATAATGCACTCCAGGAGCACCGCTTATGGTGGCCTTCTCCAGCCACAAAGGAGTATTCAGTCCACGGGGCCAAACCAGAGTAGGTACGAAGGAATCATAGAATCATTTAGGTTGGAAAAGACCTCTAGGATCATCAAGTCCAACCTTTGTCCAACATCTCCCTGACCCCTAGACCATGTCTCTAAACACCACATCTACTCATTTTTTAAACACCTCCAGGGATGGTGACTCCACCACCTCCCTGGGCAGTCTGTTCCAATGCCTGGCCACTCTTTCAGTAAAGAACTTCTTCCTAATGTCTAATCTAAACCTAAAAGAAGGAAATTCTAAAAAACCTAAAAGAAGACAAACCTCTAAAGCATGAACAGGGAAGACATGAGGTTCTCATCTCCAGACGTTTTCCTCTACAATTGCAGCCTTGTGATCCACACGTAGGACCCAACCTACAGCACAGAGCAGGAAGACACTCTGAGATGTCCAGTATAAACCACTATAACAGCACAGCCAGATGATTATTATATGCAGGGCATGGTCAAGATCTATAGTTAAATTTATTACATGACTTCGTTCCTTATCATAGCAATTCCACTGCACCTGAGTGCAGGTTGCAGCCATTACCTTAGTAGAGTATTTCACACTCTCATTTTGCTTGTCTCTGAACAGCTCTCAAGCCCAAGGTGGCTATTCCAGGCCCCAGGAGCAGATGGAAACCTGGTGAAGAAAACCCCACTGCCGCACCATCAGGGCTGAGGGAACAGTGGGGTTTTCATTGAGCAAACTGGCTTTTATGGGTTGCAGGAAAATGGAGCAAAAGAAAAAGCACTCACTGAGAAGGATGATTAGTCTCCTACCCTTGAAGAGAATTGTTTTACTCAAGACTTAACATTTCAGTAGAGCTTTTTTTGTTGTGATTTTAAAGCTATAGATTAATCTCTCTGATTTAGGCAGAAAATAAGCCATTAGTCTAGCTAGCTTTAACAAATGTCTCTAATGGAAGAATTTTCGAATATACTCTCATTTCCCACGTATTTCCACTTATCAAGGCTATAAAAGTTAGTTTGTGTATGGCATTGCGGAAACACATTTAGACAAAAACATAAAGACAGATTTTATTTTCAGCATAAAGGATTTAGCTATGGTTCAGTTGTCAGAATTGTTCGACTGAAACTAATTTAAAAAAGGAAACTGTATTTTTGATTAATCAGAAATTTCCACAAAGAACATCTGCTTTCTGCAGAAAATGTTGACATGTCAAAGAAACAAATTTCATGAGCACATTCCAGGCGAACATAAACATATTTTAAGCTCATGAATTTCAGAATCTTTCCTTTCTACATCTCTTAGTTGAAATGAAACTCTCAAACAGTTCTGCCTCTCTTTAAATTCATTAAAATGAATTAGTAATTTCCTGAGCAGTGCTGGGTCTCCTGAAGGGAAACCTGTCGAGGGCCTCCCTCCACAACATAGAGGATGCTGACGGCAAGTCACCAGTGGGCTCCTGCACAGGGCTTCTTGGTGGCCACAGCTCTCACCATATTACCTGTGTGGTGGGGAGGGAAGGAACAAGGAGAAGTGAGATGACCCCAAGTTTCTTGGAGTACTACAGTTTACCTACATGCATCTCAGCTGAAATGTTTCCAGGCACACGAAACACAGTGTGAGCTAGAGACTATGTCTATTCCAATTCATTGTCCCCTGAATCTGAGGCGTCCCAGCTGAGTGAATGTAAACATTACCCTGGAAAAAAATCAGATGTTCTTCTGTTTTTGTATATGAGAGCCCACCTGCAGTTTAAAAAAATAAAACAAATTAATAAAGTTGGTTTTATTACTTTATCTGATACGGACTGTACATAATAGATGGTAGGAGTAATTCTGCATTCCTTTGTAAGTCACACGTTAGAGGCATACCATCTGAATACCCCTTCTGCTTCTATTATAATTTATTTTGTTCATAGCTTTCAGTGAACCATGTGGGCTGAGACATTATGGCTTTTCAATAGCTCACTAAATATATTTAGAATGCTTAATTGAAGGTTAACCTTTATTTTGTTCAATAAGTGTATTCTCCATCTAACAGCTCCAAACAAGAAAATAACTTTGTTGGGGTTTTACATTTTGCCAGCATTGTTTCTGAAGATAGAGCAAATGAAGCCTTTGCAGTAAATTGATGGAACAGGGAATCAACAGTGTAAAAAATAATTTTGATTATTTCTTCTTTGCACTGCAATTATATCCAGTACGCTTCACAATGAAATACACAAATAGTACAAATGAAGCCATTAATTTCCTCCCTATCTACACATTTTAATTAGAATCATTTAATTAGTCTTGGCTACAATTTCTCAAGAAGATTGCACAACCCACATTTAAGCTACTCTCCTGCAAGAAGATATATTTCTCATTGTTTATTAAGTACAACAAACAGCTACAACAGTACTAGGTAGACCATGATAAATGCTGTTGTCAAAAATAATTCTTTATCACCAGATTTATTTGAAAGCAGAGTTCTCTTCAGGTTCATTAGTTATTAAGCTTTTGCTATTTTAATTGTTATAATAAATATAATGGCATATTTAATATATTCACTAACTTTTTATGACATGTCGTTTTTCGTAGCTGGCAATAAATGTCCCTGAGCCTTCAAATCATTTTTCCAGAGCTTTTGGTATAGAAAAACAACCTTTTCAAGGCACAACATGAAATCACAGAAAATTGGTCTGAAAGGGATTTTGGGTTCATCTTCAGAGGTCACGTAATTTATCCTCCTTTCCTCACCTCACCACTGCTGGTAGAATTTGTTGTTGAATTGGTTCTAAGGGCCTTTGGTTATCAAAGTTGCAAAGCTCCATATGCTCCTTCCATGGTTAACTGCTCTTACACTGAGAAAAAATTTCCTTGTGTCTTACTCTAATCTTCTTTCAGTTTAAGCTAATTATTCCGTGTGATGGTAGACATGGAGAAGACATCAATCCTTCCCCCAATAGTAAGCTTGTTTCTGTATCTCCCTTTAGTCTTCTCCAGCCTCCGCAGCCTGCTTTGGTTTTCAGCTCTTCCTCTCAAGATGAGAGGTGTCGGATATTGCAACTTCTTCAAAATGCAATAATTCTGAAATGGGAAGATCATTAGGATGGGAGATCTTTACACTAAGTAGAAATAATAAACCACAAAATTATTTCCACATATCTAACTGAACCATTGAGAAAATGTTCAAGAGAAAGAGAAAATGTTAAAGGGACCACTTTTTTTCTGTTGCCAGTTACAAGTAGAGCTGGGAAAACCACCACAACAGACAATTTTTCCAATGAAATTTTGTCTGGTTTTGGTTTTTTGCATGAGCTGCCCCAAAACTTGACAGTTTTCTCAGCTCTATTTTCTACTTAACATTACCTACTAAAAACTTTTAGTTAATAATTCCTGGCTTCTAACTCACAAACATTTTTTCTAAGTCTTAATTATTCACATTTCCAACAGGGTAATTGTATATTGAAGTCAAAGAAAGCCAGATCGTTTGGTGAGGATGTGATGGGCCAGTGTTGCCCATGAATAGCCATACAACCCTGAGAAGGTGATGAGAGACCACAGCTTGCTGATTTTTAAAGAATATTTAACTCACAAACGTAAATCCAAAAATGTAAAGCAATATTATTGTAACAAATATGAAATTCCTCTTCTTGCATATATTCACATATATTTTCTTTTTCTGCTATATAGGTTTAATGTCAGTATTGTACAATAAACCAGATATTGCACAGTGCCCGATGATCATATCAAATGGTTCAAACCTGGTTTTTGTGTGAGTCAACAGATGATGGTCTTAGATCCCAGAGAGCCAGAAAAATGAACACAGGTGTGTGGTATGATAAAATTGGAGGTGGGGGAGGAAGGAAGTACCTTCCTTCTGTGAAAGTTATAGAAAGAAATTGGATATTAAATGTGAAAAAACAGTATATAAGCATCACATATTGTAAGGACTTTAGAAGTATAGGAAGCTGAAAAGAAAAGCTAAAGTTCTCAGAATAAGTTCAGTCGTAGCGATTGAGGAAAATAAGATGAAATTATACTTTTTTTTTTTCACAAAAGAAATCCTGTCAGTGTTCTGGGTTTATTACCTCACAATAGTGGTGATAAGGCTCTTAATAATGATTCAGAGGAAGGAGAACTGCTCCATAACCATTCATGCCTTTCACTTTCAAAACAAATATGAGGATGAAGCATTTAGAAGTCATTTAGCAACTACTGAGGATGTTAAATCACACATACAAATAGAAATATCCCAAACTTGACAGCCCTGGTATCTTGTACAAAGGGTAGACTTTGTAGCCAGTTGAGGTTATCTCAGCAGAGCATTTATTTTGAATACATCATAGAATACTAGAGAAACTCTAAGAAATTAGAAGAGTATTAATGTTGCATCAGGACTCCAGATACACAGTCCACACAACCTTGATGCTTCTAAGTCACTTGATCTGACCCCAATCCTGGGCAAAGAATGGAATGAGAGCTGATAAAAGATTCAAGTGGTGAAGATTTGAAGATGGGAATATGATTGTCATTCCACACGATTTTCTGAAGCAGGTCATGTCAAACAAACCAACCTGGTTTTGTTTCACCAGTAACATTACACGCGTGGTTGCTGTGGAGCACTTACACACTCTGACTTTTGCATGGTATTTGACTCAGCCTTGGGAATATTTTGATTAAAAATGAGAAGTATTCAATAGTAATAAAACACAGGTTAAATCTATTAAAAATGGTCAAGCTAATGGATCTGAAACAGAGTCATCAGAGTGAAATCATAATTAAGTGCAGTGTTGGTATTCTGCTGGTATCTGCTTACTGCTATTAATCATTTCCAGTAATGATCAGCTTGTAAAAGTTTCAGATGACATGAAGATTGATGTGAAAGTAAATAATTATGACAGCAGGGAAATAGTAGAGAGCATTCTGGATCGCTCACTAAACTTCTTCCTTCAAAACTAGAATATTTCATACACTCAGATTCAATGATATGTTTAGAAATCAAGACTGAGGCCGTGCTAAATTTAGATAGGTACCTTGGAAGATATCCCAATGAAAATGATTTCACTTTCCACACAGCAAAGAAACAACAGTTCTGAGTGGATGCACCAGCAAAAAGGGTTGTGTGTTCCTGACAGACACTGACAGGAGTCCACAGGGAATGTGAATCTGTGCTGGGCTCTCATGAGATACACCAGTGCTGATGAAAAGAATTTGGAAAAAAGCCCACAAATTCCTTGGGGGGGGAAAATGTCTCCCTCTGGGAAGTCAGTAATATCTATGCTAATATCAAAATATGTCTATTGAACTCTTTAATACACTAATCTTTTATCTGAAGTGCAAATAAATCTAAGTAGTGTTAAAAAAAAAATCAAGCTTATCTAACAAGCATCTGTATTCTCACCTGTTTACTTCTTGCTGTTTAGATATGACTAATAAGTTAGTTACAGCTTCATCCTATCATCTTAAGTATGGTAGTCCCTCAGATATGAGCTTGAAACAATAGAGTAGCCTTGAATTCACTGCATTTAAGGATGCTAACTGTGCACAAGATCTTAGTTTATATGTCTTCTCAGGGCTCTTATTCATATAATAAGTACCTTTTCCCCACCGAAGTCAGCTGAAGGATTTTGCTGGAGCTACTCACGTGAGTAAATATGCACTTGAATGAGAGCCTGCAGCATCTGCTTGAACTACTCAAATGAAAAAAGCTTTTGTGGAGAACAGTAGCAATTCAGTGTGAATTATGAATAAAAGTGGACTTCAGAATCTGCTCTCTACCAAATATCAGTTGTAGGATGCACAGACTTTTTTCCCCTTAGCTGCTGTAGCATTAAATAAGTTCTGCTATATGTCTTGATTTACCACTAAAGTTAAGTGTCAGATTTTAGGCAAATAAAAATGATTAAAATATGACAGCTGGCAAATTATGCTAACACCTGGTAACAAATCATTCTTGACAGTTCAATAGTACACTTCTTAAAGCATAGCTATTAATATTATAAACAGTGAAGTGCAAAAATTGTAGTACTTGACTAACATACTCAGTTTATCCTAATGTGGAAAAATGTCATACTCTTATTCCTTGGGATTGAAGAAAATTGGAGATGAATAACGGCAAACACACAAACACTTTTAAGTAACATTAGTGTAGTAATTCAGAAGTGGTAGAACATGAAATTTTAAATGTAGGATGACACTCAGCCTGCTCCTTGTGCTGTCAATTCAGTTAATGTCCCTTGTTAATTCAGTTAATGTTCCCAAGTATTGGTGGAGGTTTCCAAGTATTTAGGAGATATGTGATATTAATTTAATCAAACCCTTTCTGATCTGCTGTAAAGTCATGGCACTTTGGATTATTTTGAATAAATAGGAGTGACCTATTCAACTAAAGTTGGTTTTGGAAGATCACGCTCTATATTAATATCCCAAGTGAGTCTATGCAGATAGGCCCATTAATTTATTAATTAATACATCGAAACACTTAATATTTTAAACCCAGTAACTGTCTCATTTAATTGGTCTGATAATGGCATAATACTATTCTCCTCTTTAAATGTACCTTCAAAGGACTTCAAACCCTGCATTCCATGCTCAGTTGTCTAATTACTTAACAAGAGATTCGTGACAATTTAAAGACAATGGAAATATGTCTACAGGAGGAAGGATGGGTGAGGTACCATACATGGATCTATCCTATCCCTTGAAATATGAGGGAAATCTTAAGATGAGCATTAAAAGGTAAAAATATATGAGATAGAATCACATAATATTAAGTAATATACTTTCCAAGACATCATCAGGCAGAAATTTCACAAATTCACAAATGAAATGCATGTTATTTTTTTACTTTTAATGTTGTCTTTCTGGATTTATTTCACCATGTTGCAGTGGAATAATTATTTCTGTATTATACATGTTGCTGTGCACAGTTTGGGAAACTAAAAATAAACTATGGCTTTACTGATACATTTTTTGACTGATGCGTTTTTTGACTTTGTCATAGATAATTTATGGAATAATTTTACACTTCTGCAACACCCAGCTCACAATTCACATTCCAATCCATGAGGTGTCATTTGCAATTTGCGATGGGTTCTTAATGAAATTCTTTGGATCTTACCTTCTAAATGTTTCATTTTATGCTTGGCCAGAAGAGTGAAAGTGTGTTCATATACATTTATACATTGTAAATGGAAATAAAGCTATGATCTGGCTCCTCTTTCTAATCTATTTATCCTCCCAACTCCCCCAGTGCTATGAGAAATATTATCATTTGCATTACATGGGTAGAGAAGTAAGAAACAAGAAGCAAATCTGACTTGCTCAAGGTCACAAAATGAGTGTGTGGGAAGCAGGGAGCTGAATCCACATCTTCAAGGTTCCAGCCTTACACACTCATGGCACCTTCCTCACTGGCTCATCCTCCCTCTCCCACCAGTTTAAATTAATTCATTAAATTAACTCATTAACTAGGACATAAATTAATGTTGAAGTTTACTTAAATTCCTTATAAGTCACCTGGAGAGTCTGACTTGGGAGCAGTCACCAAAAAATATGTTGCAATCTCAACAGATAACATCTGAACACATGGTCTCTTGAAGATATCACAGCCAAAACAGATACTGGGTTCCTCGGATAAAGCAAAAGGAGTCATTTTAATTACTAGCAGATTATTCTCCTATTTCAGTGCTATGTCCCTTTCTGTTGGCTACTGCCCAAGAACGATGCTGATAAATTGGAATGGGATCAGATATGTACCACTGAACAATGAAAGGATTGGAAACATGCCCTCAAGAGCAGAGACAGAGCTAATTGAGTTGTTGGGTTTTTTGTAGTAAAGCAAAGAACAAGGGCTAAACTTAGAGTCTTCAAGCACCGATCTGGAGAAAGGAATTTCTAAATAATGGACTGTCAGTCTAGCCGGTGTGTAACTAGATAAAATAGATGGGAGTTCAAGCTAAACATGTTAAGATTTTCATTTTTTTATGACAATTTTCAAGGGACTCTGGTAGGTTCTCCATCCTTAGAAATTTCGACATTTCAGATCTCAATAATACCTTTGATAAACAAATTGTTTTTCATTCTAAAAGTCTTACTTCATTTTGAAATGTGTTGTGTCTAGAAGGAAACGAAGAAAATAAATTAAACAATCCAGTGTGTCAAAATTAGAATGCAAATTAGTGGATTGGAATTTGCTCAATGTAATTACAGAACAATGTAATTTTTTTTACCCCCACCTTGGGATGCAAAACCCCAATTAATATGAAAGTGAACATATTTTACAGTTTTCCTGCCATCTGTACTACAGGTGTCTCTTCCAGCAGACATCTAGCTCAAACAGCTGTTTCTAGCGTATACAGTGGAGTGTTCTCCAAGGTTTCTCCAGGGCTTCACCTCTGCTGAGAGTACATGTAGGTGTGGCCAGTGCAGCCCGTGCCTGCCCATTGCCAGTGGAGGTAGCACAACTTTGAGCTCTCATTGACTTATGGCTCTCATTTGAACGACACAAACCCTCTCCTCCTTTGAGTTTGGCTGCGTTTGAAGGACATGGTGGATCTCGCTTGCATTTGGGTCATTTAGATCCCTCCCTCATTGTGTGTAATGCCTTCCCAGTAAAGAAAAGCTGAGAAGCATGTTAGTCAATAAAGAGGTTTTTATGATGAAATCTGTTTCCATGTTGGTCTGATTAAGCTCACATTTGTTGACCTTCAGGTCTTGGTTCAAAGCTCAAGCGGATTTTAGCTCCGAGTTAGAGAGTCCTTCATTGTAAAGAGCTGTTGAATCTACAAGAAGACTCCTCTGGGGGCTGATTTCTGTCGATTAGTTATATGAAATATGATGATTTATGAATACCTGATGTTGTGTTGCCGGATGGATATGTTTAGTAAACTGCAAGGGAAAATAGTGCAGCCTCCTTGAGATCAAATAGATGGAGAAAATAACACTCGCTTCAAGATGATCAAAAAGGTGGAGAAAATAATACGCGTTCCGTGATCTGTTCTGTGCATATGTATGTTACAGTGCACGCCCTGCTTCCCCCCAAACTAGAGAGAAGATTAAATATGGATTTTTAATGGCTGCATATTTACAGTCAAAACCATTTCTCTCTATAGAATACATAAATGTACAAACATAATATGAAAGAAGATGTAGAACCCTACATTTGAGAAAAGAAGCCTTTCATAATATTTTCCATACCTAAACTGCATGTGTTCTTATTATAATTTATTTTATCCCCTCTGTTCTGAATATTCAAGCATTCTGGGGTGCTTTTTTTATAAATTTATAGTGCCAACTTTCAGTAAATTGTCTGAAGAAGACCATAAAATTAGACCCTTTGGATTGCTGTGTGAGTGGATCAATGTTCTATTTTCCAGTGTTATGATAATGAGTTAATTTTAAAGATGTATTGAGTGATTAGGCGTTAATTTTGGCATTAAAATTTACCTCATGTCTGGACAACAGTGTGGTTTGCTACAGTGCTTAAGATAAAAAATACAGAATTGTAGATGGGATTTCTCAGAGTATAATTTAGCTCAGCCACTTATGACTAAAAATTAACAATTTTGAGCTGGTTGTCTCAGCTCTAATCAGCTGAAAGCAATCGATGGTGCTACGAATAATCTCCCCTGAGAAAGTGGGGATGCAGTGGGCAGGGAGGGTGCTCCAGGTGGTCTGTGTGGCTCTCCAGTTCTACTGGCAGCTCCTCTGCTTGTTCATCATTGAGATCTGTCAAAGGAAGGAAAAAAGATATCTCTAGGTTATTTCAGTATAGGAAATACTTGATGAGACTATAAGGAACTGCTCAGCCAGTGCTGCTGGAAACCTCTGAGGAGCCAATTGTGAATTGTCCTTCCTGGACATCCTTCCTGCTGGCATCACACCCACTTCTCCTGTCTGTAATCCGCAGAGAGTTTCCTCTAGAGAATAGAAAGTTAAAGGGTGTAGTTCATTTCAGAAAGCTTCTCCTCTGCATCGAAACAACAAGGGAGTAATCCATGTCTCAGCTCTACCTAGAAGCAGATCAAGGAACATTAAAAATGATTGCAGAAATACAGAACATAAAAGAATCTCCTTGTGGTGGTTTTCTATTTGAAATAATTTTTTTCCAAGGCAGTTTGTCACAGAAATCGAGCGGTAGCTACAGCAATTTTCAGCAGGCAAAAGGAGACTGGGCTGTAATTGTTGGCCCTCCTGTCCAGGTTCACCCCGCACAGTGACAAAGTATGGCTGAAAATGGGAGAACAGTTTGTCATGAGCTTTCTCACACGGGTTCTTACTAATTCATTTCATGCAATTTTCAGGTCCTTAAATTGTCTCTTTTCACAACATTTCAAGGTGCATTTTCCTTTTAGTTTTCTTTTTTTTTTTTCAAGAATACTTTGCAATATACTTCTGTACACACTCGCTAAAGACAAAGCAATTACCCATTGAAATAGGCTATATTACATAGGCAGGAGTAGCACATGGATACATGTACCATGGATATACATCCCTGTGTAAACACTGGGGATAGCAAGCCAAGGAGGAAAAGGAGAGACCAGCCACCTACATCATGTGATAAGATCCATTGCATCCTACTTTCCCAAAGTGAAAAAATAGCTACTTTCACACAGCATAGCCAAAAAATAAAATAATTCCAAGTCATCGCTGAAAAGCTTTGAGATGGGCATGGCCCTTTCCTATCACTGTGCAGCCAACCTCAAGGGTCTGAAACTAATGCCAGAGTTGGTAGCAGGGTCCTGCCATCACTGTCATCGGGAAGTTTTCCTCTCCCCACCCTCCATATCACTTATCACTTCCAGTAAAGAGTCTGGGCAATTGTGGCAATGGAAAAACATTTCAGTCAGAGACGTAAGGGGATATTTTTCAATCACACAGCAAAGAGCCAGCTTCTTTCCCAGCACAACCAAGAGCATACCCAAGCACTCTCCATCCCTTTCCTTGTATATGCTGCTGCTAAAGCTCACACAATAAAAAACATTAGGTTCTCAACCTCAGCACAGCCAAAGCGGGAAATCAGGTGAATTGCATTCTGACATATATATTTGACCCTTGCGCGACTCATTTTTATCTTATTACTCTTGGGAAGCCAAGTTGAAAACGAATAAAAACATACATTGCAGTTTACACAGCCCTGCAGTGTCCTCCCTCGAATGCTGGAGTGAGGGCAATTTTCTCCTAGAGAGGGAAAGGAAAGCCAGTAGATAGCAATGACTGGTACCTGTCACTGATAACTAGATGAAAGTAATGCACTATAAACATTCATAGTCCTGCTCTGTGAACCAAAAACCCAGTACAGAGGATGGATTGGTTCATTAACCCTATTCTATATTAGCTGTATCATTTCCCAACGGCCTTGGTTTCCAATTACTAAGGCAATAGTAGCATTATCAAAGCCATAAAAGCTTCTTTTTCCACATAAACTTGGAGAGAAGGGACAAAGATGGGGTGTCTGAGAGGAGAAACTACGTTTCTTTAGACTTCATACTTATTGTGTATTGCTCTATCAATGATGATTGCAATACGTAGGAGTTCTTCATGTGGACCAAGCTCAGAGATGCTTCCAAAATGCTTCTAGGAGGATTAATGGGATCTCAAAGACTGAAGACCAGCACATCTGGATGCAGCTCCATCTCTGTCTGGCTGTCATTTGGTGAATGAGTAAAACTGGTTACTAAACTAGATGAGATTACAACTAATTATACACACTTTAAAATATCTTTTAAACCAGGTCTTGAACTCTGCCTTTTGATTCTAAGCTAAAAATTGTAGGGAATATTTGCTTTCTTCCCTTCTTTTTCTATTTCTTCCCCCTGTTTTTCTGAGATGCTTTTAAAAGGAAGGATTATATTTTACAGTATATTTAAATCTCCTTCCTCAGTTAGGGTGAATAGAGACAATAATTATAATGAAGGATCTATTCTAAGTTTTGGACAAGCAGTTTTAATGATTGTATTCATTTGTTAATATCCAGATCTTTCAAGGCATTGAGAAAATAATAAAAATATTTAGTTAAATATCAGATATTAGAAAAAGAGTTATCTGACATAATTAGATAATGTTCATGTGGTTTATGATTTATAGTGACATTTTTGTGTAATAATGGTACACTCTGGTGTAGGGATTATGGACATGGAAGAGATTTTTAGTGCTTTTAGGTTGTGGAGGATGTTTTTGTACCACTTCCATTTAAAACTATTTAAAAGTCAAGATATTGAAATGTCTAATTGGATGCCCTGATTAGACCAGGATGGAGTTTGATTTCATACTGATATAAATCTGAGAAAGCTCTCCTGATGTCACCAGGAATAAATGCACAGAAGGACAAAGGGACAGCAGAACCAGACCCTTTTTATTCTTATCTGGTGAAATCCGAGCAAAGCAGAGACACATTGCTTTTCCATTGGCTTCAAGGGCAATCGGGATTTTAGCTCTCTTTAGAGGAAAGGTGTCTCTCACCATGTTTTGTTTACTTTGCCCAAAGCATCACATGGCAACTCAATGGCTCTGATTTCTGCCAGGTTCTCCATCATCCAATACACACCTTTATGATGATTCAAGTTCACACATTAAGATTTTGTCCTCAGACAAAATTTTGCAACTGGCCTTCAATATTAATTGTGAGATGTATCTATTATTAACCAGACATGAATTTTAAATAACTCTGTTGAACATTCTGATGCATAGAACCTGGATTTCTTTTCACTCCTGCAGCCAGGCTTGGCTGTTTGTATTAATTTATTTAGAATTTTTGCACATTTCTGCCCCACAAGAGAAGAGGATATGCTCATCTCCCACTTTACATGTTTATATGAATATGGATGGAGAATTAAAAAGGAAAAAATATTCAGTATGTCGCTTATTCTATTATTTATTATGATTATTATGATAACATTTTATTACAACTGTTAAAAATATTTTCTTTAAGCATAGAGTCTGGATGAGTACTCTCTGGATGTTCTCCTTTTTATTCCCATAGAAGGAGAACTTTAAACCCTGCATATACTACAGGTTTATCTCTGCCATTCCTAGCAGCATAGCTCTAGAGAGGGCACGAATTTGGTGCCAGTTTTAGGGGCAGCTGCTCTAACCTGCAGGAGGCCCACAAGACCAAAGGTAGGTCTCAGAAGCACTTTCAGACAGATGCAAGCTTGGAGCCAGCCCAAATCTGTGGAGCTGCTGTTAACGTAGCAGCAATTCCCACCTAGAAATGGCTATGTACTCACTTGGGTACCACTCCACATGGCCATATGGCTTCTGGTCAGAGCAAAGGATAGGCAGAAATAGCCAACAGCCCCTTGGAAAGGGTCCACATCTGCCTGCAGACCACTCTGCAGCCCCTTTCCAGGGAGGGTGGCAGCACAAAAGTGCCCTGCTCAGCTCAGTGCCAGCAGGGAATGACAAATCCATGCTGGAAACAAGGTTGGACAGGGCAGAAATGCCAGCTCTGAAAGCTTTGCTATTTAGAGGTGGGGCTTCCAATGGTGTTTTAACCTATGGAATCTGTGAGCTAAGCATAACACTGTCTAAAATTGCTGTGGCAATGGGAATCCTTTCAGATTTGAAGTTGGACACTGTGTCGAGCCTTTTTTATTTTTTTACTTTTCTTTTTTTACCCCAACAAAATAAGCCTTTTGTGGAAAAGTTGTTTGTTAAAAGCCATTGTGGAAAGTCCTTACTCAGATGGACTGGCAGGTGGAGTAAGTTTTGTGAACTTAAGCAGCGGTGTGGTAAATCAGCCATAGGTGGAACACAGGAGCTTGAACGTCATTTTGACAATCATAGAATCATAGACTGGCTTGGGTTGGAAAGGACCTTTAAAAGTCATCTAGTCCAACCCTCCTGCAGTTGGACATGATAACAGTAAGCAGGGACATCTTCAACTAGAGCAGATTGCTCAGAGCTCCATCCAACCTGACCTGGAATATTTCCAGCGATGGAGTTTCAACCACCTTGTTGGGCAACTTGTTCATGGCCAAGAAGTGAGATTATATAAAAAGACCAACATAATTGTCAAAGGAGCAGGAACAACAGCCAAGCAGTTCTGCCCATCTTTACCCACGCGGAGTAGCAGCTGTCCTGATCACCAGCTCGGTGAATAGCAGGCACCTTCAGTATGAGTTAGCTGGTAGGTTTGGCTCTGTTCATGTTAAAAATGACAAATATATGATTATTATTACTGCTAGCTGCTGTTAACAGTAGAACCACACTAGTGGATCTCAAAGGGAATCACAGATACAGATGTCTAGTGGGAAAAAGAGCTGCTCCAGGTTACCTGCTGGATTGGGGTGAAGCTACAAATGGAGGGCAGGTCTCTCCAGCTACAGCTCAGTGCTGTATTTACTAGCCAAAAACTACAATAGAAGCAGTCCAGGGGAAAATCTGTGTAAGTTATGATTAAAATCCTTCAAAGTACTGAATTGCTTGTTAGGTTGTTGGTTGTTCTATTTTTTATAACACTTTTTGGCAGAACTTAAAGTAGTTAATAATAGTAAAAGCCCACGGCCCACCTCATTCCCTCACAGGCAGCAGATGCAAGTGTAACTGTTAAGCTAATTAAGCAAACAACAACAGCAAAAAAAGGAAACCTCGACAAAACCTCAACATTTCTTAATAGCTTCAGATCAAGTAGTAATCACTGGATTGTCTTAAAAGCACAGACCATTATAGAGAATTCAAAGTGCTCGTCTTTGATGTGCAAGGTTTTAAAAGCTGCAGACAGTGACAGGTGCCTCACACCAAAGCTGGGTATATTTTATATCCCACGTTTTGTCACACCACTGATGATAGCTATCCTACTCTCTCAAATCTGACCTTCTCTAAAGATCATTTGTTCAACCTGTTCGTTACATATGAGTCACTGGAACAGGTTGCCCAGGAAGGTTGTAGATGCCCCATCCCTTGAGGAGTTCAAGGCCAGGTTGGATGGGGCCTTGAGCAACCTGGTCTAGTAGGAGGTGTCCCTGCCCATGGCAAGAGGATTGGAACAAGATGATCTTTAAGGTCCCCTCCAGCTGAAACCATTCTATGATTCTATATTGGATCCCTGCAGTGCGTGGTGGTAGAAGTCACACCACAAGTAGCTGGCCCAACATTTCCAAACCCAAAGTTATCTGTCTTCTTGCAGTTTGAGTTGTTCTAATGAGTTTGGACTTGCTGGATGAAGCTGAAACAAAATCAATATGACCCAGTCATTCTTTGCTATTTTTCTCTTAAGGGCTGGATCAAAACACAGTGGATATACTTTCATTTATTTAAGAGGATCTGGCACTTAAGCTCTACTTGTGTGTAGAAGGATGACTGGGGCTATAATACAAAGAGTGTTTTAGAGAAAGTAAAATATAACTACAGAAAAAAGGTCGAAACACAATGGAATCAAAGGGTCCCAGCCACATGACTGAGAAGGCAGGACTACCTCATTCTGAAGTTTCCAGACTCACTGAACTCCAATAATTGAAGAAAAGTCTGGTATATCTCAGATATTAATCTTGCAATAAAGTAATTTTAAATGTACTGTTACAAAAGATTTGGAATGTAGTTTAATTCTGAATTGACATTTACTAAGTCTTTTTTTTTTATCAGCAAAATAGGAATGTGCTTCTGCAAGCCTGGAGTCCACCTAAGTTCAAGTTCTATCTGCAGAGCCCAGCATAGAAAGCAGAGCCACGTCCTGGGCACAGAAACAAATGGAGATAATCTCAACTATATTTGCATATGAAGTGGTTCTGTTTTGTTTTACTTTGTCAGAAGTCAAAAAGGTTTAAAACTACATCCAGGTGGTATTTGGTATTTGAAATTATCTGCTACAGAGCTGCCCTACTCACCTCTGCCCTTCATTTACTTTTACTGGAGGGAGGAATTGAGTTATAGATACTGAAGTTTTTCCTCTCTCCAGCTGATGTGACCTCATGGGAGGTGGGCTGAGGATCAAGTGGCTTTTGGGAGACATGGGAGGCAACTGGTGTCACCAATGTTGCCAAGTGCCCTAGTGGGTATATTTTGTCTAAAGAAATCAATACTATTCATATATAGTATAATTGAAGATGTTATAATCAACTTAAAAGCCAAGCCTGGACAACTGCTTTGGAGCTGCTGAGAAGGATCGCAGCAGGCTGTGAGGACACCACCCCTATCCCTGCAGGGTTGAAACCTCACAGGCTTGTGCAGTGGGTGAAGTTTCCCTCCTCTTCTGGTCAGAGCAGTCAGGATCCCAGTGTGGTGACTTCCTCAGGGTCTTCTAAGATCCAGGTCATGCTGGCAGCAGGCAGGGCTCTTGCCAAATAACCTGAGGAAGGTGTCCTTTGGTATCGATTCTGCCATGTGTTGATAGGAAAGGGTGCTTTGCCCTGCGACCAGGCTAGAAGAAAACTTTGTTGAGTTGTTATAGTTATTTGTTGAATACTGGATTAATTTGCAACCAGAAAGAGTAAGTTTAATTTTGCCCATAAATGTGCATACAACATATTCTCCTCTGCAGGGAATGACCCTGGTGCCAGAGCTTTAGAGACTCCTCCAGTTGCACTGAGGGTTCCTGTGCTGCTGCTCAATGCACAACAAATCCAACCAATGTCCAAGTTTATAGAAATATTGGTGGAGCAAGACATGATGCAAAATATGGATAAGGGTATTTGGATTGTGTAGGAATATCTGGTACCAAAATCTTCATGCAAAATAGCATTTTATTTCTAGGTTTTGATCATTCTGTTTTATTCATTGTTAGCATTTTCCTTACTGCCAGTCTTTCTTACATATGTAGCTACCTAGTTAGTACACATAAATACCTGAAATTATTACCCAGTTTTCAGGATATTTTGTTTGATCTTTAATGTTTTATTTCTTTTCTCCCTGTGCACATTCTGACAAGTTTTTCTAGCTAGCCCAGGAGATTTTTCACAGCACACTCAGGCTTTTTATGCTTTCATCTTTTCTGTTAATCTGGTTTATCTATATTCCTCTTCCATTACTCTTGTTATTTATGTTTCACAGGCCAGATATTTACTTCAGGGATAAATCATCCCTGTTGTTTTTTTTCTAGAAAGTATACTTTTCTTTTATTAAAAAAAAAATCCTGTCAAAGGTTGCAATACCGTAAGTCAGAGAAACCAAATTCTTTCCATTTCATATAAAGTCTACATTTTAATTAGATGATGCTTTCTTTTTCTTTTCTCTATTGTCAGGGAATAAAGTTTAAGACAATATTCTTCAATACTTTATGTTTTCAATAAATAATTTATACTGAAGTATATCCTGAGATACGCTGTCTGCTTACTTTACAAGGGCAAGGACACTGCAGAAGGAGAATCGTATCCATAAATATTCTAAAAAGATATATTTAAAGGAAACAAATACAAAGGACTCTATTACAAGCAGAACTTTGGAAACTAGATTGCAAAAACTGTATGATAATTCTGGTCGCTACCAGACTTGAAGTGGATATCTGGGTCATGTTTACAACAGCATTTTTCCTCTACAAACTGAAGAGTTTTGGGGAAAAAAACCCCAACAAAACCAAACCAAAACAACAAAGCACAAAAAAACCCAAACAAAAAAATAAAATAAAAATTGTGATAAACTAGATTGGGATACCAAAACCTGAGAAGTATAAGTTTTGCAACAACTGAAAAGTGCATGGGCTGGGCTTGATTAAAGAAATAGAGAAGCATTTGCGTCCAATCACATATATTCAAAATTTGCCTGCAATTTGAATATTTGCATTTTTAAATGTTTTGAAGCAGTTTTTAAAAAAATCAATAGATATCCTGATCTTACTAACCTGATTTATTTAAGTAGAATGGTTTAAGCCCAAAGTTTATGCTTACTACCAAAGGAAACAATTATAAAACAATTAGGACAAAGTAATCGGCTGCAACAGAGTGATCTACCCTGTTCATGGATTAACAATTCCCCTTCCTATTTAGATATGCAGCATTTTTAAACAAACATTTTGACCCAGTTTTTGCATTCTGCTTATACAACCTCTGAAGTTGAACTAAAATACTTGTGTTTGATGTTTAGTGAATGAGGTAGCACATCACTTCCCTTACAAGATGCATTTAACTTAGGAAAATTCTCTTCTTTTCAATGCTGTAAAAATTCAATATATAATTACTTGCCAAAAACACTCTTAATACCACCTTATATTTAAATTAATAAGTAATGCATTTTTATAAACTAACATCTTGTTATAGTCCCTATAAATCCCAACCTGGCTAAAAGACCTTCGCCGTGCCAGCATGGGCACTGTGCACACTCTTTGCACATATCCTTGTGATTTTTTTTCTCTCCAAGACAGTTCTTCTTCAAAGACTATGCAGATTTGCTGTCTTTTCACATCACTTTAGGAGTGTACTGGTTTCTGGCTTAAATTTTGGATTCAGTAGTTTGTCATAACCAGATGCAATTAGAAGCAAAATAAATCTTTCAGGCTGAACAAAGGCTGTCTGTCTGTGTGCCTACCCAGCGGTGAAGATGATGGCTTTAAGTAGCTAATTGCAGAGGACGGGTGTCATTTGCCTTTGGTTTGTACTACAAATTGAAGAATGACTAGAAATATCATTAAAAAGATAGATAGAAGGGGCTTTATCAACTAGGGAGGGCCAGCTTCTGTCTGAAATGTCACAGTTTCCTAAGAGAAGTTGTGATTCAAGACCAAAGGGTTTGCATATCATGGAATGATAGAATGGTTTAGGTTGGAAGAAACCTTTAAAGCTCACCTAGTCCAACCCCCTGCAGTGAGCAGGGACATCTGCAACTAGAACAGGTTGCTCAGAGCCCCATCCAACCTCACCTGCAATGGTTCCAGGGATGGGACATCCACCACCTCTCTGGGCAACCTGGGCCAGGGTCTTATCACCTTCAGCATGAAAAATTTCTTCCTTATATCTCTTCTGAATCTCTCCTCTTTTAGTTTACAACCATCACTCCTTGTCCTGTTGCTCAGGTCCTACTAAAAATACTGTCCTCATCTTTCTTATGTATACTGGAAACCAGTATCATCACAGAGCAACATTAAATAGCTGCTCCATGTTCTGGGGACTAAGATAGTACCTGTTATACACATGCAATGTGTAATCTGTGTAAAACTGAAAATTTTGCCACTTTATCAGTGCTGGTGCCAGGCTGGTGAAGTAAGATAACCCTTGAACCACAGTGTAACCAACCCAGACTTGTGCTGGTGCTGTAAACAACAGACATATGTCATCCTGTGCTCTGTCTGTTTGCTCATTCTCCGTGAAATGTAGGTACACACTGCATGGCCAATTAAAATGTTCTGTAGTTTTTCTGGGTTTTAATTTACATCACCCATATTTCACTAAATAGACTGTTTATTTACATTATGCTAGCACATAATCCTTGAAATACAACTGAAAATGGAGCTTATCCCAGTCTTATATCCTCCTTCAGTGTTAAGAATGTACATAGCAAAATTTTATCAGTTCAGATCATGTTTCATCAAATCAGTAATTCACACATAAATATAACGACGTGAATTTTTGCAAGAGTAACATTACTTTTATGGTAACTTTGCTTTTATTGGTGCCTATTTGCTCGCTGACTTCTCTGAGCACTGGGGCTCAGATTTGAGGCATTAGTCTACAAATAATGACAAAAATTAAGTGCCTTGTAAGTACTGCATCTTAACTTTGTTTTCTTGGGTCATCTTGTGGGTATAAACTCCACACCTCCAAAAAGGAACCAGAGGAAATATGTCCTCCTAGAGAGCAGAATCATCCTGTCTGTACTCGGATGTCATTCCTCTCCATTTCTGTGCTACTAGATTGATGTGTGACATGATGAATTGGAGTTTTCTTAGCTAAAACCAAATACTCCACACTGAGATGATTTGAATACTGCATATGTGACAAGCATACACTTAAACATCCTGTGAGTCTGCAATTCCATCTCCAGTCAAAATCAGCCCAGTTTAAAGCTCTGCAAGACCAATTTCTGTTTGAACAAAGTTTTCTCTACCATTTTGTTTCCTGATTTTGGACTCATTAAAAAGTAAGACCAATACAACTTTAGATACAGAAGGGTTGTCAGAAGTAAATCACTTAAGTTTTGCCCACTGCTAGAAAGCACGGATCCTTTTTATTAGTTAAATCACATGTTCAATTAGAGCTAATTGCAGTTTGTAGCCTGATGTGTAAACTGATGCAGCCCCATAAAGCAGATGGTTAAGACTCTGGACACAAATAAGAGAAAGAACATGTTAGGCTTCTTTTTAAGTGGCAGCTCTAGTATACTCTAACTAAATGATAAGGTACTGAAAGCAATGCAATGAATAATACGGCAAATGCACTGCAGTGCAAATAAACTGTTATGAGTTACAGTTCATTTTAATTAGACACTCTGTTCATATTCTTCCACATTTTGAATAGACCAAACAAATAAAAACATGGCCTCATGCTTTGTATACAGCTCATGCAGTGCTCAGTACCCAGTTCAGTTCCCATTTATTTTTATAATAAGTGTATAATCTTATACATAGTAATCAATATACTGATAACCACAGTATATTTCTGTTTATGATTGTCATTTGGAAGAAAAATATCTAAATTTTGTTGCTCAATAGAAATAGCTGTCGGAAAGAAGTAGGTCACAAAACCAGGGAGCTTGCACAAGAGAGAGCAAGAGATGGATCTATAACATCATACACGCTCTGCACACCATGAATTGTTGGTAGACAGTCCTGTTTGATATTGTTATAATCTCCAGACCAAAGCTAAGTGCGAAATTAACAGTGGTAGCTTTCCCACTCCTTCATAGTTTAAAGGTCAGTATCCTTCCAACTCAAAACATTCTATGATTCTATGATTTTATGATCATGTACAAACTCTTTTAAAAGTGAATTTAAGCTGCTCTTCCAGATTCTTACTACTTTGAACTCACCAGCACTTCTGTCGCAACACCACCGTGTCTCACACCTGTAAAGGTGCTTAGGTGATGGCATTATATGCTTCATTGCCCCCATGCAAGACAGCTTTTTGGGGGACAAAAGAAGAATTCTTGGAAGCAATTATACAGAGGTTAAACAGAAGCACCAGTTCCGAGTACAAAAATTAAATTTGCAAAACAGTGTGTCATATTTTAAGCAATTCTGCCCCAGTAATTCAGCCCAACCATAACTGCAGCCTGGTCAGAGCTTATATCCTCAAGGTAATGTATGCAATAGTGCTATGTATGCTGTTTGTGGTAGTGGCACCTGTCCTCTAGGCAGTGGATCAATATCACAGCTCATTCTACACAGTTTATTACTTCTACGTTCAATGGTCACAGCTTTTGCTCTGATCTGGTCTTGAATGAAAGACTGAGAATGAGAGAGAAGAAAAATAAGCTCTGTGTGCCATTACCAGATAATGCATTTTCAATCAGGTTCATGGAACTACAATATGGTATTTATATCTAACATTCAGGGATTTTAAATGTCTATTGTTAACACACTACTTGAAAGCAAAGAACCATGAAGAACATGACAAGCCTTAGAATCAGCATCAAGTCTAATGCATGGCCCTTAGCAAAATGGGTGGGAGGTATTTGTAAGCAATGAGTTAATCAAATTATCAGAAGGAACAACAACTGCTCATTTTATTTTCACTCTAAAGCTAGGATGCTAGAAAAGCATTGTATTACATAAGCACATGTATATATAATTTGTACATATATACATTTATACGTGTACATATATAATTCAGTATTCATATGTGTAATAATATATCTGTATGTATCTCAGATCTGTCATTGACCTTCACATGCCTGTAATTATCTGTACTCTCAACTGCCACATGATGCATTTTACTTCCAGCTCACTGGTAGAAATCCAGAGTTCCACAGGTGGTTGTGATTCCCCTCAATTTTGCCCTATCTCCCTCAACCTGTGAGCTGAAACCATTGGTATCTATTTAAGGCAAGTGTATTTGCTCTTTTGGCCTTCTAGGTGGAAGCCTGGGAAGCACTTGGACTCCATGGTAGGCAGAATGTTTTATGTAATTCTGTTACTGGAGACTAGGAGATGGGGTCTGTGCCAGATATGGGCTTGCTGGAGAGTGAAGACTTGAGTGAGATGTTTAAGGTCCATGTATAATATGGAAGAGGGAGAGAGTAGTGGAGGTGATGTTGTTTTGTTTATTTTCTGTTGTGGTTATGAAAACCTGATGAAACAGCTCAGGTGAAGAGGCTCCACCAGAAAGATCTGCTTCTTTCCTTTCTCTTTCTAAAAGGGAACTCCTCAATATACAAACTTTGATTAATCCAAGTGCTTCATCTTCCACTTTGGGCTGTGGTTTTAAGCTATTGACATCAAGCAAGTTCTTGTGCTTTTACCACCAAGAACATATTTCCAGTTGTGTTTAAGCTTTCAAGATTCCTGGAAACTATAGAGAAGACTTGATTGAAATGATCAGTACATATTTCATGCAGAGTGAATGTTTTCTTCTCTATTTGCATGGTCTGCATTATATGCAGACAGCATTATAGCATCAAAGTAGTGTTAATAAATTTCTTAATCTTCAAATATTTCAATTCAATTGGCCAGTTCATTTTAAATGGAGTCAATGCTGCATTTTTTTTCTAATGTGTGGTGGTTGGTTGATTTCCCTGTGGCAGTAAAATGGAGTTCAAAATCTCCTGAAGTAAATGAATAGTTTTATTTCTGACCTTATGAATGGGGCCAAAATAGGACAAATTGCACTTGTAAATAACCTCTTCCTCAAGCCTGACATATGGAGTTATAAGTACCAAAGATCAGGAAATAACCATCTACTGCTACTACTAGAAGGTCAACATATTTAATAAGACCCTAATATCAAAGATTTTGTTTTTCTAGCATGTTATGCATTCATTTTATACTGCTACCCAGTGACTTTGCCAAAATGAGGAAGAAAGAGAGTTGAGATTTTTCTCAGCCTGTTTTATCAGGGGCTATTGTCCCCCACATCACCACTCTGAACTCTATATGGTCAAAACAGCATCAGCTTTTTTATGGAAGTTACATTGTTGTGGAGAGCAGCTTCAGAGCAGGTAAGACTGCTCTGGGGGGGTCTTCTGCAGCAAAAGGGGCTGAAGGAAAGCTCTTTTGAGGGTTTTTTGTAGCTGGGGAAAGCCCTTTGCTTGTGCTGGGGGCTGTCAGCTGGTGGGCAGGCTGCTGAGATAGCCTGGGCAGAGCCAGCTCCACCCACCATTGATCAGGTGATAAGTTTTCTCCCGGAGCAACCAGTGCTTGTGTGTGTCCAGGGGGTCCTGCAGCTGACTGCAGCTTGTAGGACAGGGTACTGAGACTCTACTGGTGTACAAGGTAAGTTCAGTCCCTCTAAGTGAGGGAGATTTAACCCCTCTAAAGATTAGAATCCCTTAATGGAGGTTTAGGCACGGCATAACCAGAAGCGGTGGTCAGTGGACAAGGAGTAAAACAGCCCCAGCCTTCTCCCTGTTAGCACGTGTGTGGTGGTGAGAGCTCAGTATGGCATCCACTCAGCAGAGGGCTGTGATCTCTGCGTTCACCGGAGTCGATGTGGGGACATAGACAGAACTCCCATGTAAACATGCAGCCGTTCAAGTCACGGGCTGCAGGGAGTGTCAGAACCTCTCACTGGCAGCGAGTGGCAGCCATGAGAACTGCTGTGTTCGCTGTGACCAGGTGGATGATCTGCTCGGCCTGGTGGCTGAACTATGGGAAGAAGTTGAAAGGCT
>VYZX01033129.1:17903-28108 GCA_013401335.1 Brachypteracias leptosomus | reverse complement strand
TTTAACAAACAATTTATAATTTCTGGTTTATTTCTTACCTGCAAAAGTGTATGCCGGTAGAGGAGCGGTCATGGTTCATTCTTGTGCGTTGGCAATGCAGCTGTGGGTAAGCAGATTTGCTGCTAGGCAGCCACACTAAGGAAAGGACAGAGAACCAGATTATGTGGGAGTCGTTCCTAAAGGTCAAGGGAAGTGGAGGATGATTGACATTAAAGCGTCCTCATGGCTATGGCTGAATGAGACTCAGGAATAAATCAGCAACATCAATTTTACACACATTTTTCAAATGCAGTCACTTAGGAAGGTTATATTGCAAAGCTTCAAAGTGGCATGTTTTGGCAACATTCTTGGAATTTTAAAGATGAGGTAGTGCCTCTCCTAATGTACATAACTGAACAAATTTGAGTGCTATTCAAAAAGCTGCATTGTATAAAACATTTAAGAAGATATCTCCAAAATGACTGCAGACTCTGTAGTGATTGACGGTAAACTGTGCTAAAAGAAATTAAAAGACAGGTCCAATAAACATATTACTGGGGTTGTAGTGGGTCTGTCTGAGCTGATTTTCCCCATACAGCCTTCATGCTGCAGTACTGGAAGCCAGAGAGTGTTGATAGCACACACCCTTGTTATGATGGGGTGTGTGGGATGGGGCAAGATTTGGGAGGGGATACAACCCGGACAACCGACCCGAGCTGACCAATAGGATATTCCATACCATATGACATCAGCTCAACTATAAAGGGAGGAGGACGGGGAGATTCTGGGAAGACATTTGTCCTCCGAGCAACCGGTACGCGTTCTGGAGCCGCTTCCCGGGACAGGCCCGACACCACCTGCGGATGGGAAGTAGAGAGTGACGGCTTTGTTGCTTTTGCTTTGCGCGCGCGACCTTGCTTTCTCTGCTGTTTATTAAACTGTTTCTTATCATAACCCACGGGTTTTCCTTTTCCATCTTACTCTCTCCCCGCTTGCCTTGCTGACGGAGGTTTTGGTGGGGGGCGGGGGGAGTGATAGAGGGACTAGGGGTGGGCACCGGGCACCCAGCCAAGGTAAACCAACCACAGGGGTGTTGGGGAAATAACAAAAGTGTTTCTGTACAAGCTGAGGTCTGGATCAAACACTTGATTCACTCACATCAAAGAACAGACTTTGTTGTGGCAACAGCTTTTTTGAAGGCATACAATTTCAAGAAAGATCTGAGTACAGCAAAGGTACTACTCTAAGGCAACTGGCAATTTTTGAATGGTCTTCATTACATATTTGTTCTTTACAGCTGCAAAGCACTTGCTAAACCAAACTCTGCAAGTCTGTAAATATTACTCAGTATGTTTCCTAAGAGCTGACTTAACATTTTCTCTAATATCCAGTTGTACAGCTCTACAGGATGTTTGCTGAGCAGTAGCAAAAATCTAAAGTACATTCACACTCTGCATAATAAATCTGCCTATTCACTGCAGAATAATAATATTCTGGTTGTGCATCTCAGTGTTGCTAGAAGAGGAAGCAATGAACTGAAAGTCTGGTAATCAACAAGGAACTGAAGCTTGTAGTTCTGCATTCATCTGCTGCCAGTGGCATAGTGATTATGATTAGAGTGGAATATCTTTGCTGCAGTAGCAACCACAGCCTGCAGTCAGGACTGGGATGTTTTATGATTACATATTAAACAAACATAGACAAATATACATATTTTTTGTCCTGAAACAGGCGGAATGTTCTCAGTTGATAAATATCATAGAATACCTTACTGATCAGAGCTACGTTTGAAGTGGTTTTGTCTGTTTTGGTAAAAAATAGATGTTAAAGTCATAATTAGATAGTGGCTCATTATTCCGAACTGTCTCCAGTCCTCTTGCTCCTTGTCATTGTTGTCTCCTCTGCTTACAAACCATATTCCCCATGGATAGCTCTGAGGATTGCTCCTCTTTCCATCCCTGTCTCTGACTGGGTCTATGCAGAAAACCTGCAGGCGCTCTCTTATCTTCAGTCAAGTATTTTTGGCAATACAACTCTGATCTGACCTTGAGCAAAGCCAAGTATTTTGTCTGTATAATGAGATGAGAAATATACCTTCCAATATCCTCAGGTGTTTGAAACAAAGCAACTATGTTAGACAAAGAGAGGAAAATACTGTTTCTGAAATCCTAAATGAACTGGAGATTATTGAAAGTTGCCATTCATATCCACATGGCTAAGATCACACTCTGTGACTATAGTTTATATGTTCAACATCAATCATGTACTTTGCTTTGCAAGATAAAACAGCTCTTGGAAATCTGCAGACTTTTTTGGGTTTTCATTGACTTCAGTGGATATTGGTTTTTGATAGTGACGACTGGATAAGTGTCCTGGGGAGGGAAGTTCAGAAAAATAAACAGCGGTAGTGGTTTGACTTTGAATACAAAATACCAGAATTTTAAATGAAGAATAAAAGGTTTGGAAAGAAGACAAAGATGGAATGATCAGTACAGTAAGCCACAAAAAATAAAAAGAAAATAATTCATTGCCCAATGGGGGAGATCAAGGGTAAAAGAACAGAGAATATGGTTCTTAGTACTAAAGACCATCATAATCATCATGGGAAAATTTACTACCCTTATTAATGGCATCAAATGAAAGAATACAATACTAAAATCTGCAGAATTCCAGATCTTCTATTATTCATAGCTAATTTGCAAAACACATACTTTGTAGCTTATGACTCACAAACACTGATTTGTACATTTTGAAAACAAGAAATGATACCTGAACAACAATTATTCTAGTCTAGCCAAGTCTTGGTGGCAGAAAGATGAAAAACCAATATGTGCAAGGTCATAAAGCTGGATGATTATTTCAGGAAAATATGATGTAAGTATCAAACCCAAATATTTGCACTAGCTGATTTTTACAGTAACTTGCACAACAGTAGATAGTAATCATTTGAAGTATGTGCACTTCATTAGCAAGTCTATTTGAAATGAAATTGTAGTGGTTTCATTTTCAGCTTTGATCCTATCTCTATGTACATTTTTAGAAGTCAGATTCTTAATGAAAGTTTAATTGAGCTTTGGTTCACATTGATTTTTCCAACTCCTGTGTTATTATTTAGTACATACTTTTTTAATGTACTAAGTATTGTACAGTTATAAAGCATCATGCAAATATAAAGACATTACTACAAAAACTTCATTCCTCCAGATGGTTCAAGGAAAACTACAACAACTTAACATTTAAATGTGACCTACTGCAAAATGAGAATCAGTATCTTCATCATCAACATGGATAAGTCTGTACAAGAATTCTGTTACCCTGAAAGGCATGTAAACGCTGGATACAACATCCTCTTTTAGTATAGAAATAAATACCTATTTATTATATATATTAATCTATTCAGTGGAGTGCGGTGATGTTGATTCTCCAGTAAGCCTCCTTTTACTCTGCACCTTTAAACCACTGATCTTCTCCTGCTTATTGCACTGTCATTTGTAAAGTAAGCACAAGCAGAAGAGCCTTACAACTAAATTGGTGTCAGAGGCCTTTTTGCGTATGCATAAATAAAGTTCAAAGTGGTGAGCACTGCCGTAAAAATGTGTGTAATAAGAATGCATTTTGGGATAACTCTGCCAACGTACCAGGTAGATAAACTAAAGGAGAAAATGGACATTTCTCAGTGCCTGCTGCTCAGTTATATGCAGAAGAAGGCGGCAGGCAATCTTAGAGGCTCTGGAAGACCTTGGCACAGGATTTGAATGTACAGCTGACATGCATGTGAAAGAAGTGAGGGACAAAAACACAGCTTTGGGCTGTTTGCTCTGTGCAATCAGGCTCACCTCTACAGATGAACTCAACTGGACCAATGTCAAATGTTTTAGTATTGTCTCAGTAACTTTGTTGAGCCGAAACAAGAATTGGGACCCTGCTATGCTAGGTACAAGCTCATAACAAAAGGACTGCCCTCATCACAGAGTTGGCAATCTGAGTCTTGAGGGGTGTAAGGAAATCATCACTAGGACCAAAGGCAGCAATAAAAGTATGTATAGCATGAGAAGTCACAGTCACCACATACCATGCAAATGATTTTTACTGAAGTTGAGGGTGAAGAAGGAGTTTTCAGGAAAGATCAGAAGAAGCAGCAACAGTTATATGGAAGGTGATATCTCTCCTTTGGACTTTGTCTCGCTACCTCATTTCAATTTATAATGCACATCTCCATAGTCACCTATATTTCCATACTAGGGGCAAGTAAATTTACCATTTCCAGCAGCAATGGGCTGTGACTATTGACCATTTAGAAAATAGCATACGCTATGTTTTCAAACAGCCATCTCCCTAGGTAAGAGCACAATTGCAGAACAATGCAGAATAGAGTCAGACATAAACCTATTAATTTGAAAGGATGTTGTTGCTTATAGTAGCCTTGAAATAAAACCTGTGTCTCAACAGCTAAGAGTTTCATAACATCCTTAGTGCAGGGAAAGTCTTGATGTCTGTTTCTATAGATTTGAGTACAATAGGCTCAGAATCTTGACTAGGACCTTGCATGTCAGTGTAAAAGCAAGAATCTAACCACAAAAGCACTACAAAGCTTTTCCTTGGCTGATGCAAAAATCAGATCCTGACTGCTGAAACTGCAGAGACAATGCATTACAAGCTGAAAATGGACAGACAGATTTATACAAGAAGTTCCTGCTCTTTTGTAAGCTTTAATCTTAGTGTTAGGTATTGTTCAGTTACTAAAATGCACCCCTTCATCTCTCCTCCTCTCAAAATTCTGGAATAAACCTCCTATTTTCCCCAACAGCCCAAAGGTCAGAACCCATATTTGTGCAAACTTTGGACTGCCCGAGGAGGTTTGAAGCTATATTATAGTTTAGGACATGATCAATAAATTTGATGTGAATTTACAGAAATGGATGTTCTTGTTCTCCCAGGGTCAACATTTTACATGCCATAAGTCAGTAAGTGTTACCTGGAGTCAAGCTGTATTCCTGTATTCTTCACCCCAGGTAGAGTTTTAACTATCAAACTCTCATTTACTGCTATTTATGTATTTTGCGAAACATAGAAACAAACGCTCTGGAGGAATTCTGTGTGCAGAAAGCAACCCTCCAATACCGCTTTGGTGAATCTTCTGTGTCATCCCAGCAATGCTCAGGCTTGGGGACAAGTGGCTGGAAAGCTGCTCAGCAGAGAGGAACCTGGGGCTGTTGATTGACAGCTGGCTGAATATGAACCAGTGTGTGGCCAAGGCAGCCAACAACATCCTGGCCTGTATCAGGAATAGTGTGGCCAGTAGAACCAGGGAAGTGATTTTTACCCCTGTACTTGTCACTGGCAGGCTGCATCTTGAGTACTGTATTCAGTTTTGGGCACCTCACGACAAGAAGGAGATTGAGGCACTAGAGTATGTCCAAAGAAGGGCAACAAAGCTGGTGAAAGGTCTAGAGCACATGCCTTATAAGGAGCGGCTGAGAACTGGGGTCATTTAGCCTGGAGAAAAGGAGGCTCAGGGGAGACCTTATCACTCTCTACAACTACCTGAGAAGAGATTGTGGAGAGGTGGGAATTGGTCTGTTCAACCAAGTAACAAGTGATAGGACAAGAGGAAATGGCCTCAAGTTGCACCAAGGGAAGTTTAGGTTGGATGTTAGGAAGAATTTCTTTACTAAAAAGGTTGTCAAGCAGTGGTGGAGTCCCCACATAAAAGATATGTAGACATGGTGCTTAGGGATATGGCTTAGTTGAGGACTTGACAGTATTAAGTTAATGATTGGACTTGATGATCTTAAAGGTCTTTTCCAATCTAGGTAATTCTGTGATTCTTGATTTGACTAAGAAATGCACATTTAAAGGTAAGGGTGCTGCCTCTGATGAAATCACTGAGCTACAACATGCTGGAAGGTAGAAAGGCATATTGGTGAAGTTTCACCATCTAATTGCTCTGTTTTTCATATGACTTCTTAAGCATCCTTGGTCATGCTCAAAGACATAGTCTTGAGCTTAACAAACCTTGGGTTTTATGAATTATTTCATTTTGGGTCACACAAGCATTAGTATTGAAATAAACATTATTCAAGCCTATATTTCAAAATTTGCCCCATATCTGAGTAACAGCAATAACTAATATACTCTAAATTGTCTTTAAGCCAATTATTTTTAGCAAGGCAACATAGCTAATGAATCTGTACATGAATGGAACCCTCAACTCTGTCCTTTCTGCTGTAAATACCACTGTTAGAGGTAAAGAATTCACTTCTGTGTCATCTTGGTAATAGAATCTCTTAGATTAGCTTCTGACAGTCTAGGCTGGATACCTAGAAATCTCATATGACTGGGCCTGTGTATGTGCAAATCATGTATTCAGTGATTCTAGTGTATCCTGAACGTGTTAGACTCATTATATGTAATGTTTGTTTCATTTGCACATGTAGAGTAACATAGTGCTTCCTGGCCACATCAAACAAAGTCATCATTTGTACATTAGATGTGGAATACACCTGAGATAACAGCATTGGACATCTAAAACAAGCTTTGAATTATATAATTATTAAACTGTGTGGACAATGAAGGTGGCATGGAAGTGATGAAGTAGTAATACATTGGCCACTAGTTTGTGTTGTGGGACTAATGTGGGGAACATTTGCCCTCAAGTAGTGATCAGAAGAACAAAGTTCATACAAACCAAGCTAATTAGACACTTGTGATTAATTTTGCATAACTTCATGTGTCTTATAGTTAAGTGCCTAGTCTAAGCTCTCTGGTTAATTGAGAAGTCAGTCACCACTGGAGAAAAATGTACTCTTTCATAAGGGAAGGGTATTATTCAGCTGAAATGAAGAACACTGGGATGTCTATTTCTGTCCACTGGGTAGATGAAAAGGCTAAACAACTCCCTAGATTAGATACATTTTCAGATATTAATGCTGAGTGAGATGAATTTATTTGAGGTAGAAAATAGTTTTGGTTAGCAGTTTCAGAGGAGGCTCATACTTTCCACAATTATATATTCTACACAGCATGAATATGAACTATAAAGACTAATAAGATCCTATTCAGAATGGAACTTCCTGCCCATAATGTTTTGACATGAATTAACTCTGTCAAAGTACAGAAGGAATATTTTCTGGTTTGAAATTTGCTCTAACACTTCACTGGGATTTTACAACTGAACTGTAACAGTTTGTGTTCTGCATAACATCTGTAGGTTTTATGTGAAGTCCGATAATACTTGAGCTAATTAGGGTATTTTCTCATTAGCATTTACTAAAAACAAATGTTTCATTGGTTTTACTGGCATTTTCCTTTGACAACTCTGTGGTATAAAAAAAATTAAGGCATTTTTCCAACAAAGTGGTGAAAAAATTGAAGCCATATATGTTGTCTTTTTTTTTTTTTTCAGATTTTTTGTAGTTAAATTTTATGAGAACCATAAGTACATATGAATACACATTTATACAATGTTTTTCAAATTAAACTGTATGAAGGCTAAATCACATCTGGCAGTGGTAGTCTACTTTTGCTTTGGGGATTTCAAAGGTTTGGTAAACTGTAACGGATCATGTATATTGCATGATATTGCATATAGCTCACACTCCAATACCTCCATCTCTTCTGTGAGTTACAGCGCATCTCAAAGGGTGAGGCTGGCTAATAGTGCATAAATATATTCTCTGTCAAGATATGTAGGTGAATTCTGAAGAAGGTGGCCACCTGCCTGAAGTCCTATAGCTCTATGTGCCAAAGCAGCACATTACTGCAGTGAGAAAGCGCAGAAAAGAAAGTGTTCAGGTTGGCTCAGGAAGGCTTTGTTGTCTAAGACTTTGTTGACCTTCCTCTGGATGACTGTGCTTTGGTGCATTGTGCCAACTGGCACTTCATGACTGAGTTAAATAGTTAAAATCAGTCAGGAAAAAAAATAATTACCCAGGCATGCATTATCTGCATAACTAAGCTAATTTTTGGTAAAGAAGAATAGATATGACTTCAATGTACTAGTTATGAGTCCAACATACGGACTTTTTCTTTGTAGTTAATGAGAATAAATGCAGTCACTGTTTACCTGGACTTCTTGCTGTTCTTATTTTTAAGTCTATCCAGGACTTGATTTTTCTGGTTTTTGGTTGATTGGTTTTGGTTTTGGGTTTTTTTTCGGGGGGGGTGTGGGGGGGGCATTTTTGTTTGTTTGGGGTTTGTTTGTTTGTTTTCTGGAAACAGTAATGAATGCAAAATAACACCTATCTAATGGTTTCACTGAGTTACATATTCTATTATTGTAATCATCTTTATAATAAGAAATACAATGTATGTAGACATTAAATTGCTGAGGAAAAGTTTGTGACAAAACACAAGAATTTATCCAGTCAGTTTTCTGTCTGTGCCTTTTTCTTTCACTGTCACACTGTGGTGTGGTGGGAAAGGGACTCCATCTGTGCCCTTCAAGTGGATTAAAGAATTGCCCCTTGCTTGGAAGATTGGAAGGGTCTCCCCTCCTCTTCTCCTTGACATAACACTACAGCCAATGTTATTGCTTCTTAGAAAAACAAGTGTGTGTATTTGAATTCAATTTTTTCTTTGTTAGCACAGAGAAGCCAAAATATCTTTCATTGCTTCTGTGCTATAAGCCCTTGTTCCTACCTTGTGCTTGGAAATACTTTGGCATAAAAAGGTGTGCTTATTGAAGGGAGCCCAACTTTCAGAGTGTCCTTAACCATCCTGCAGTACATGTGACTAAAACCAGTGACCACACTGCTACGTCCAGGTGTCACTCCAAAGATGGTAGAAATAAATTCTTATTTCACAAAGTACACCTTCAGTCTAGTAAGAGAACTTAGACATCAATGATGTTTTCACTTGAGTTCACACTTTTGTGGGTCCCTACTGTAATTCAAAAGAGATTATATAGATGACAGAAGCATCTTCACTTGTGTTTACAACATGGAACTAAATTTCCAGTGGCACAGACTGCCACATCCACTTGGATGGAATTGCCCCAAATGGCCTAACTTGAGAATGAGAGCACTTTCTTTCTCCTGATTTTGTGCATAACATGCTCTTCTTAGATGACCTATAGCATGCTATTTAGCAGTAGGACAGCAGCTAAGACAAATATACTCAGCAGTCTAAAAAAGGATAAAAACTGTCTGCACTGACTACGTGGTAACTACGTTCTTTATCTGAATATTTTGGCTGTTTAGTCCTGCTTCAAAAAATCTTGTAAGGCTTATCCCATGTTAGTGATAATTTATCTGCAACATTTCATTTTCAGAGGCAAAGACAAGTTTTCACTCAAAAATGAAAAAAAATCTCATAAATTACAAAAAAAATATCTTAAGAAATGTTTCCCTTCCATCATGGGGATAAAAAGTGAATTAAGAGTCTTTGACAACTTGTATACCAAGTTTTGAGCTGATGTAGTCTTAAATGGCTGAGTTATTGACCTCTGAAAAATGGACTTTGTAATGGAAATACTGACAGACTATAAACTATAGATGTGCTACTGGGGAGGGAGGTAGAGTACTGTAATTACTAGTACATAAATATTGCTCTACTCTTGACTTCTCAGATCAAATCAAAACAGATCAAACAGAAACATGTAATTTCAAAAGCCCAAAGTTACAGCCAAGCTGGTGGATACCATATGAGATGGCTTTATCTTTGCCTTGTTCCCTTTCTTGTCACACATTTGTGCCTTCCCTTAAGTGGAGAGCACAAGATTGCCAATTTCTAAAGCAACTAAGGTTCTTAGAAAGTTATATTTGCTCCCACTCCAAAACTGGATGGCACTGACTAGAGGGAAGAGAGGAAAAAGGCAAAAGTGCAGTGCCTGGGATGGAAAAACTTGATAGAAAGGAATGAACCAAAGCAGCAATTGAAAGAGGAAGAGAAAAGGGCAGGGAATGATGTTTTGGAGAAAACACTGGAGTAATTGATAAGTTCAGAGCAGTGCAGTGATGGAGGTGAATTACAGGGATTTGGGCTCATTGATAGAGAATGAAAGATGGAAGAGAGTTGAAAGTGACAGAACAGAATTGGTATTTCCCACCATGTTCTGTGAATAATCAACAACACTAAAAGAAGGGGAGGAACCATTTCTACACAGAACTGATACCATAAGTTTGACTTCATAAGATTGAGGACAACATTGTTTTCCCCTTGAAATCCATGATCCAAACTTATCCAAGTTGAGGAAAAAAGCTGCCATGTTTTGTGAATGTTAAAAC